>CAUYSK010033335.1:0-28658 GCA_963575035.1 Avahi laniger
CATTTTATTTTAAATTTATTTTCCAAAGTGTTTTATTAATAAAATGTTATACATGATGGCAAAATAAAATTTAACAAGTTGATTTTGGCATATGGAGTGGAGCAATAGACCTATGCATTGAATGGGCCTCTGTGTTTACGCTGATTCCCATCACTAGGCCCAGCGTTTGGCTTCACAAGGGATACAGGAGAGTATTTCTTGAGTTGAGAGGCCCAATCAGGGTTTGGCAAGCATTTTCTGGAAAGGTCGAGATAGTAAATATTTATGACTTTGTGGTCCATGAGCTCTCTCTTGAAGCTACTCGAAAGTAGCCATAAGTACAACACATAAACAAATCAACTTCACTGTGTTTCAGTAAAACTTCATATATAAAAACCAGTTGGGTCCACATTTGATCTGAGGGCATATAATAGTTTGCTGACCCTGGACATAAACCAGAGATGTACCAGCTCCATTCTTCAGCCCACTTAACATACAGAAGACACTGAGGCCAAGAACATATAAAGGGTGGGAAAAACAACTTAAAAGAGCTTCAGGTTTCTCTAATGACTGTTTATTTTTAAAAAGGAACCAGTTCTATTAAAACAGATTTTAAAATGTCAAATGCTATTTTCCCCCAAACTTACTTCCCATTTATATTGTGAGATGCCATAAAATGCAAACTTATTTTGGCTTTTTTATATATGCATATATATATATATACACACACATATATAAAACTATGAGTTACTTAAAAAATTGTATATATAAACATAAAAATGGAGAATATAAAAATATGCATAAATTATTTATACTATATATTATTGGATAATATATTATTTTATATGAAATATTATATTTGTGTATATGTTATATATAACTATATATAATTTTAATGTTAGTAATGTGACTGAAATTGTATGTTGAACTCAATGTTCTCTCAGTCTTTCTGCTTTCTTTCAAGTGTGGGGATGGGGTTGATTTTATTTTGAAAAGACGTGTACACATGGATACATACATCACGCTCTGATGACAAATAGTGTGAGTTCTCTCCAGTTGAAGAAATAGCTCACCGATCAAAACGAAATGTATTTCACGATATTTTTTCAGCAAGAGTATATATTTTGCAAAGAGCTGTGTGGACCTTGGGAAATTCACACAAACTCTCTGAAATGCAGGTTTCTGAATGATAATTAAAGTTGTTGGTATAGTCAAAAGCATATTCTCATGAAAAGGACTAAAGCTTTAGACAGAGACATAAATTCTACTACTTATTAATTATGTGACTCCAGGCAAGTGGCTCAACTTCTCTGAATGTGGGTTTCTTAAGCCACAAACTAGGGTATTAATAACTAGGTTATTCTTACAGTTCCCCAGCTGACTTACCCACTCCAGACACCAGGTACACTTCACCCTCTACACCTGGGGGAGTTAGTGAGCATATATTCTTAAGAAGAGCGATGTATATTTTAGAGAAGAGGTCCCCAACATTTTTGGCACCAGGGACTGGTTTCATGGAAGCCAATTTTTCCACGGACTGGAGGGGGAAAGGTTTGGGGATGATTCGAGCACATTACATTTACTATGTACTTTATTTCTATTATTATTACATTGCAATATATAATGAAATAATTATATGGTTTATCATAGGTTGGGAACCCTTATTTTGGAGGTTAGGATACAAACGCGTGCACGTGTGTGTGTGTGTGTGTGTGTGTGTGTGTGAGAGAGAGAGAGAGAGAGAAATAGATTTAAAAATAAATAAGAAGATTACACATAGTAAAAATAGACCATAATATAATTTATATGTGATAAAGTAAAATAGCAGCACATGATTCACAACACATGAAAATATTAAACAAGAACAAATGTACTGCCAAACCAACAGCATACAAATTTGGGGGAGCGAAAATTGTATATATATATATCTATATGACTTTTTTACTAGTTAAAAAAATAAAAATGAAAATCATATTATTTTAGTATCTGGTGCAAATTTATGTACCATAAAATCTACCGTCTTTTAGTTGTAGATTGTGAAAACATACACATAATTGAAACTACACCTAATAATATTTTGCATAAGTTTTACTAAATTCAATATAGTAATCTCTGCATTACATTTTTCTTATGCACTGAATATCTAATGTGACCTCTCCCTACTTATAAATCTGATGTTATCTGATGTATTCCACCCTTTGAAATTAAAATAAAATTTTCTCTAATCCTGTCCACAGGCTATGGCTGGTGTATGCCATTTCAACTTTTTTTGCTGAGATCCCCAGGGCAATGGAGGCTTCTAAGAGGAGGAGGCCATTTGCGTATTCCCCAGTGGGCTCTGCATCTAACCTGATTCCATGGCCATTGTCTGGACATTGCACATGCTCTTCCCGTTTAAATCACACCATGCCACTTTGGAGTTATCGTTAAAGCTCTTTATCTTAGATGCTACAAAATATACTTTAACTTTGTGTAAGAATTTTTGAAGTTCTGGGCTGTCGGTCAGAGTTTTATGCCAAGGTGACTCTATTCTCTCTCCATATTCCTTAATTTCCCATTTCCTGGTCCTTTCATCATGACCTCTCCCTGAAATGTCTATCTCCCTAGCTTTATGATTGTAGAAAAAATGAACTCTCTACCTCTCATTAACATATTTTGCTAAATAATGATGAATATTCAATATGCCCTTTATTTCTTGGGAGAAGAACAACAAGAACAAGAAAGAGGAGGAGGAGAGAAAAAGCAGAGGTTTCTTTATCATTCAGACTCTAAATTCTCACTCACTACTCACTGTCTGAAAGAGCCCTGCGGTGACTGCCTTTCTCATAAGTAGAAGTTATGAAAGAAACTCCCCTTGGAATGCACATGCAATGCTTGCTTGCTAATATTTGGAAATCGACTGTGGAGCAATACTCCCCAGAAACTGTACCTGCATGAAAAAGTAATATTTCTGTCTAATCAATTCTAAATTCTGATGCCACATTATTATTAATTTTTTTTTCTGTAATTACTTGTAAGTGGAGCAGAATCTCTCCCTGAAATACTACCTGGGGGGAGCAAAGTAGGTAGAAGGAAAGTTTTATGACAATCACATCAACAGCAATTGTCTCTAGAGAAGGAAGGCAGAGAGCCTAAATTGTGTCCAAAGGAGGATGTCATTTTCGATCCTAATTTTAAATGGTTGCCACCAATACAGTCAGTCATATATATGGGACCTGTAAGGCAGTGATAAATACTGCTCACAGGGAACATTCTGCATATTCAGATGGAAACAAAGAATTAAAAAAAAAAATCACAAAAACAACAGTAATGAAATCCTTTGTGTGACTCCCTTTAGCATAAATATATGTATAAATATATGTATATATAAAATGTATGTATTATTTATTTATTTTACAAGAAAATCGTGTTGCTACTAATCCCCATTAACACTAACCTGGGAGGTCACAACTATGCCTGTTATTGAAAACTTCAGAGGAAGAAAATGTCAATATCCTTGCCTCTTGTCTTGTATTTTAATCTCACCCATTAGTTCAGTATCGGAAACAATAAAAATGGTTAGTCATTCTCCTACATATAAAAGGTGTGTTTTGCATTATTGATTAAACTGTGTCTCTATGCTTTCTTCTCTAAGTAACAGTTGTAGAAAACTATCGATTACATCTAGAAATGGTTTATTGCAGCCTCCTTCTTACCTATCAATGGCATGAGGCTGATGTAAATTTAATCAATTTTTGATTCATTTATGATTGGAAAATTGGTAAATTATTTCATTCATCTTAAGAAGTACAGTCGTCATGAAGAAATTTAGTTCAACTGAACTTTGGCCATGAATTTGAAGGGGCATCATATGGCATAATTAAGTAAATACATAAAATTTATTTTATAAGGTGACTATTACCCTATAGGGAGATGCCAAATTTTTGGTTCACATCCAGACTACAGAAATATTGGCAGAGCCTTCCACGGCAAATCTTACCTCTTGTGAAAAATGCACTTACATTTTTAATATTACCTTCTACAGATCAGCCTACATTTCTTGAGTAATATTCTTTCAGTAAGTATAGAAAGATCAGTATTCTATTCCCACCCACCCTTTACTGAACATAAACACCATCTTAATAACTTTATCTGTGCAATGCTATGATTGACTCACTGGATGGAAATCTGGCAGAAAATCTATAGCGTGTGACTGCAATGAACAAAGAAATTTTTAATCTAGTTACTGCTGTAGAGCAAGAGATTATTGCTAGATATGACCAATCCTTTGACCTATGGGAATAACTAATTCACAGAAAGAAAGCAAAAATCTAGAGCATAATATGCACATTGTACGACCCAGTTATAAATGTAATGAGTCTTCTATTGGAAGAGTGATGTAGTTGCTTGGCTTAGAAAATAGGACTCTTCTGCTCTTTTTGCTTTTGCTAAATTTTAAATAGCTATAATCCTGTACCTTATTGTTCTCAGATATAAAGTGATATTAATACACATTGTAGGAAAATGGTAAATGAAAATTATATGATTTTTAAATTTGTCATGAATGCTTAGTAAAGAATATGGAGAAATATGATAGTAATTTTTATAATGTTTTGCTGATGTTGAAACAGCAAAAAATGAAAAGGTCTGCGAAGCTGTACTTGTTTCACAGCTGCATGAAAATTATTTCCAGTGTTATGGTATGTAACATATGTAACATTATGATGATTAATAAGAACAATATAAAAAGTGTGAAATAATACTGAAATCACTATATAGCTTTTCTCCCCTTTCGTGTTTGCTGTTTGTCAACTTATGAGACCATGATAGGATATCAACTTCTCCTAAGTGGAATTTTTCTGTCCAAACCAGAGACTAATACATTGCCTTTGTTGTTTTAATAACCATTGCTACAGCCTTGATGTGGTTTCCAGAGTCTTTTTATGTATTGCTAATAATGGCAGGTGCTTGGTTTTGGCTTTGAAGCTGTGATCATGCAGATAGTGAATAATTCTGTACAACTATAAGAATAGTTACCAATTTCCATATGTCATTGATCTTCTGTGTAAGTCATGGAGTGTTATCTACTCTGACAATAAAGGTAACTTTTTGTTGCAGAATATTTGGAAGAAGCCAAGTAAAGTTTGATTATGATGTATTATTGATGAAAATGGTGATGATGAAAATGATGATGATTAATGATAGGGTACCACAAACAGCAAATCCTGAGTATTTAAAAATTTTTTTCATGAAAAGTATTTTGGAATGTGCTTCTTAACATGTAATACACAGAACACGACTGAACACTAAAATGTATGTCTCCATAAATGTATATGTATTCATTTTTATATATAAGTATATGCATACATATAAATGTATGTTTTAAAAATAGGACAGACCATGTCTGTGTTTTCTTTTCTTTCACTATGCTAAATACCATGATTCATTTAAGAGAAAAAAAATGCACAACAATAAAACAATGCTTGTGCTTATTTGTCTCCGAATTTCTTCCTTAAGTTGGTGTTCACTTTGGTTCTAATTCCTATACATAAATTCTATTTGCCTGCTCTCATGCATGGAGAAACAACCTTAAATCAAACTACTGAAGTTTATTTGGTCTTTCCTTTCTTTCTCATTACTTTTTAGCTTGCTTGACAAACCCCTCCCATTTCCTCACTTAATTCTGACCACAATATTCAATGTTGGCTAACATTCAGGATAACACTCCCAGGCTCTAATTACGCATGCCTATATCTGTCTCCATTCTAGGTTTCTATAGTAGTGAGCCAGCCAAGCCAGCTTTTGCCCACTCCTCCCTTTTCTAGAGACAGAGATCTGCTGCCTTCAATGGATTTATTCACATTCAATTAGTCATTATTTTTATTGAGGGCCTAATACCTGATAGTAGTATTGAAATGACAACAAAAACAAAACAAACAAACAAACAAAAAAAACAACTTCATAATTGTCATCCAGAAAGTTACAATTTGGTTCAAGATACCTGATTTAAAAATACATGGAGATTAATTTCTGCAGGATAAATACCAGTTCTTCTTTGTAGGTCTGGTAAAAATCAGGAGTGAAACCACCCAGAACAGGATTTTTTTTTTTTTTTTTTTAGGAAGGTTTTGTATTCCTGTTTCAATTTCAATACTTGATATGGGTCTGTTTAGGAATTCTATTTCTTCCTGATTGAGCCTAGGGAGGTTGTGTGTTTCTAAGAATTTGTCCATTTCCTCCACTTTTTCAAATTTATGTACGTAGAGATCTTTATAATATTTGGAGAGGATATTTTGTATTTCCATGATATCAATTGTAATTTCTCCTTTTTCATTCCTGATTCAGCTTATGAGAGTCTTTTCTTTTCCACATCTCATTAATCTAGCAAGAGGCATGTCAACTTTATCTTTTCAAAGAAACAATTTTTTTATTTCATTAATTTTCTGTATAGCTATTTTGTTATCAATTTCATTTTGTTCTGCTCTGATCTTGGTTATTTCTTTTCTTCCACTGGATTTGGGATTGATTTGATAATTCTTTCCAGTTCTTTGAGATGATTCATTAGACTGTTTATTTGTGATCTTTCTATCTTTTTGGATGTAGGCATTTACAGCTATGAATTTTCCTCTCAGGACTGCTTTAGCTCTCTCCCACAAATTTTGATAACTTTTGTTTTCTTTATCAATTAGTTAGAAGAATCTTTGGATTTCTATCTCAATTTCTTCCTTTACCTGACTATCATTCAGCAGTAGGTTGTTTACTTTCCATGATTTTGTGTAGAGGTGAGTGTTTCTGTTGGAGTTGATTTCTAAGTTTATTCTGCTGTGATCTGAGAAGATGCATGGTATAATTTCTACTTTTTTAAAAATTTGTCGAGATGTGTTTTGTGGCCAAGGTGTGGTCAATCTTAGAGAACGTTCCATGAGCTGATGAGAAGAACGTATATTCAGAGGTTGGGGATAAAATGTTCTGTAAATGTCTGTTAGGCCCATTTATTCTAGAGTTCTGTTTAAGTCCATTGTTTCTTTGTTTATTTTCTGTTTGGAGAATCTGTTATATTCTGTCAGAGGAGTATTGTAGTCCCCAGCTATTATGGTGCTGTCGTTTATAATTTTGTTTAGATCAAGCAGGATTTGCTTTATGAATCTACGCTTCAACCCAGAGATGCAGGGATGGTTCAATATACACAAATCTATAAATGTAATTCACCACATAAATATAAGTAAAAACAAAAACCATATGATCCTCTTAATTGACAAAAAAATTCCAAAAATTCAGCAATGTTTTATAAGGACATTTAAGAAAATAGATATAGATGGGACTTACCTCAAATGATAAAAGCCATATAAGACAAACCCACAGCCAACATCATACTGGATCAGGAAAAATTGAAAGCCTTTCCACTTAGCACTGGAACCAGACAAGGTTACCCTCTATCACCAGTTCTATCCAACAGAGTGATGGAAATCTTAGCCAGATCAATCAGACAAGAGAAGGAAATCAAGGACATCCAAATGGAAACAGAAGAGGTCAAACTATCAATCGTTGCTGATTATATGATCTTATACCTAGAAAACTCCAAAGATTCTGCCAAGAAACTACTGGATTTGATTAATAAATTCAACAAAATCTCAGGTTACAAAATCAATGCACATAAATCAGTGGCTTTCATATATGCCAACAACAGTCAAACTTAGAACCAAATCAAAGATGCAATAGCTTTCACAATAGAAATAAAGAAAATAAAATACTTACAAATAAATTTAATTAAGGAGGTGAAAGACTTCTACAGGGAAAATTAAAAAACACTGAGGAAGGAAATAGCACAGGATGTAGACAGACGGAAAACCACACCAGGCTCATAGATTTGCAGAATCAACATTGTTAAACTGTCTCTATTATCCAAGGTGATCTACACATTCAATGCCATCCCTGTAGAAACACCAATATCATTTTTCTCAGATCAAGAAAAAATAATTCTATGCTTCATGTGGAACCAAAGAAGAACTCATGTAGCCAAAGCAACCTTAAACAAAAAGAACAAATTGGGAGGCATCAATTTACCAGACACTAAGCTATACTACAAGGCTATAGTAACCAAAATAAAATAGCACAAGAATGGAAACTAGGTACTAACACAAGAATGGAAACACAGAACAGTGGAACAGGATTGAGAACTCAGATATAAAATCATCCTCATATAGCCATCTAATCTTTGACAAAACAGACAAAAACATACATTGGGGAAGAAAACCTTATTCAATAAATGGTGCTGGGAAAATTGGATAGCCACATGTTGAACACTGAAACAGGTTCCACACCTCTCACCCCTCACAAAATCAATTCACGATGGATAACAGACTTAAACCTGAGGCATGAAATCATAAGAATTCTAACAGAAAATATTGGAAAAACTCTTACAGACCTCAGCCTAGGCAAAGAATTTATGAAGAAAATCCCAAAAGCAATCATGACAACAACAAAAATAAATAAATGGGCCTTGATCAAATTAAAAAGCTTCTGAACAGCCAAGAAAACTATCATCATAGCAAATAACCTACAGAATGGGAGAAAATATTCACATAATATATATATGATAAAGGGATGATAACTATAATTTATATAGAACTCAGGAAATTCAGCAAGAAAAAATCAAACAATCCCATTAAAAAGTAGAAAAGGGGCATAAACAGAACCTTTTCAAAGAAGACAGACTTATGGCCAATGAACATATGAAAAAATATTCAACATCTCTAATCATCAGGGACATGCAAATCAAAACCACCATGAGATATCACTTAACTCCAGCGAGAACGGCTTTTATCAAAAAGTTCCAAAACAAGAAATGTTGGCATGGATGTGGCGAGATAGGAACACTCCTACACTGCTGGTGGGACTAGTACAACCTCTGTAGAAAGTAGTATTGGGATACTTCAAGAACTAAAAATACAACTACCATTTGATCCAGCCATCCCACTACTGAGTGTTTACCCAAAGGAAAAAAAAGACATTCTATAAAAAATACATCTGTACTCAAATGTTTATAACAGCATAATTCACAATTGCAAATATTTGGAAACCACCCAAATGTCCATTAATACATGTGTGAATTAACAAAATGTGGTGTATGTATACCATGAAGTACTACTCAGCCTTAAAAAAATGATGAACTACCTATTACACCATCCTGGATCGTGCTGGAGCCCATTTTCCTAAGTGAAATATCACAAGAATGGAAAAACAAACACCACATGTACTCACCATTAAACTGGTACTAATTTATCAACACTAATGTGCACATATGGGAAGTAACCTTTATAGGGTGTCGTCAGGCAGGTGGGAAGAGGGAAGAGAAGATGGGTAAATTCACACCTAATAGATGCGTTGTGCGCTGTCTCGGGGATGGGTATGCTGGTAGCTCTGATTCAGGCAGTGCAAAGGCAATTTATGTGACCAAAGCATTTGTGCACCCATAATCCTGTGAAATAAAAAAAGATTGAGTTAAGAAAAAAAATACATGGAGATTAAGGAATAACGCAAGTGTCAAATGAGACATATCAGATTGTAGGAAGTGTCAAGCATTCTGCTCACACAGGAAAAAGATCACTGATTTGGGAGGAATCAGCAGGTGAATCTTGCATCATCTTGCGATTTCTAATATTATTTTAAAATGCTCCATGTAGGTATAGGACTTATTATAGTAGGTATTTCAGAATATGAACGCAGGTTAATGATTAATTTATATTCTCTAATTAAAGAATTTTGATCTGTGTCCATTTGCATTATATGCTTACATTCCTACTGGGCTGAATTTTATATCAAAAAGAGAATGAAGAATTTTTTCTGCTGTGAATTGCATATATTTTAGAAGTAGTTGATAATAATTCCTAGAGACATGTCAGTCTTCTGAATTCTTTGGCCAGTGTTAAAAGGCAAAGTAATGTGCATTGTGGACTTAAATTTTACGTTGATTTTTTACAACTATCAAAATTTATGGTAAATAAATTTCACTCAATGCATAAGTTGTATTATAAGCTTTATACCTTCATAAACTAAAATATATAGCTGCTTCATTTATAAATTGTAAAATATCTTTAGACTGAGTCTACATAACTTTATATTAATTTTATTACTAAATTATAACAATGTATTATTAATGCTTAATAAATTACATTACTTTTTAATAGTAAATTATTCTTAATTTAACAAATCAGGTTACTTAAATTAAGTACTTACTGTGGGTTAAGTGCCTTCCTTTTTGCTATGAACACACAAGCTAGCAAGACTGAAGCAGAGACTTCATCCCAGAGGTTCTAACATAAGAGGAATTGGCTATACAATGGTCTGGTTCAGTGTTCACTAAAAATTATAATCTTGAAAATAATAAATAATGATGTATGTATACCAGGATTTTAAGATTTAGCAAGTAAATATATAAATTTTTCATGAGAGATATACTCATATATTATGTATATACAAGTATTTATATATATATTTTTTTTCTGTTTATCTTAATTTCAGATTTACCCAATTGAATTCAATTTGATAACTTTAATATATAACTTTTATAATAGCTTAAATTATGGACCCTCCAAAATTTGTGTATTGGAGTCCCGATTTTCAGTCTCTCAAATTGTGACCTTATTTGGAAATGGAATCCTGCAGAGATAATTAGTTAAGATGAAGTCATACTGGAATAATGTGGGCCTCTAATGTGGCATAATCAGTGTCCTTATATTAATATAAAGAGAAATTTGCACATAGATATGCACACAGAGAAAATGTCTTATGAAGATGAAGACAGAAACTTACAAGCTAGGCAATGCCTAAGATTGTCATCAGCTGCCAGAGACTAGGGAGACCCATGGGACGAATTCTTCCTCACAGCCCTCAGAAGGAACCAACCCCGTCAACACCTTAATTTCAGACTTCTATTCCAGAACTGAGAGACAATTCATGTCTGTTCTTTAAGCCACCCAGTTTGATACAGCAGCCCTAGCAAACATACAGACCTCTCCTTAGGGAAATAAACTATAATAATTCTTATATAAAGAAGCATATCTGAAAGTAATATTATCAAGTATTTACATGGCCCTTCTGCTGATGGATATTTTTTATATTAGGCCATGAAGCTAGACAGGTTAAAGGTATGATTATCTCCATTTATTGAGGATAAAACAAAGCCTTCTCAATGGATGTATATTTTTCTTAAAGTCGCAGAGCCATTTGATGACAGGGCCAGAATTTATCATACTCTAAGTCCGTATTTGTAAACTTGTCAATCTTTTGTGTTTTTCGCAAAAACTCTTGTCTTTGGGTATCATGATTTTCTTATTGAGAGACGATTGGAACTGTTACCTTTTGGGAACATTCCTTTCCTACCTTCCTTCCTTCCTTTTCCGATCGCTTCATACATCACAAGAGCCTGTGTTTACATCTGTTGATGTTTTTCATCCTACAGTATGGGCTTTTGTCTATAATTTCAGGAATTTCATATTTGCTATTGGGGCTTTTCCTATTAGTGCTTCTTTAAACTTGGGTCTTCTCAGAGCCCTCTAAGTAGGTCATTGGTGTCTATTTAAAAGTCATTGTTCTCAGCTTGCATCTGTGTCTGCTTCTGTGAGCTGGCAGAACTCTCCCCACCTCACCCGCCCGCGGGATCCCTACACCTGAGCCTATCGAGCTGCCTCTCTGCTTACCCTCAGCACTTTTCACAATGGCTGTGCTTATTAAATTTTCTGCACATTCAACTGAATTCTGGGAATTTATGACTGTCATGTTTGCTGCTTTATCATCCTTATTTTGCATGCTTCATTTTTTTTTTAATACTAGCTTTTATTTCCTGTGAACTTTATTCCTACCTGCTTAGGTAGGGTATTCACTGCCATATGTTCAATGGCTCTCTCTTGGGTACCTCTTTGCTTTTGCGTTTGCTTTGACACTTGACACATACAGTCAGATTTTAAAAGAGGCGTGACTATTATGTCAAATAATAATTTGGGATTCTCTTTGGCTTACTTCCACTGCATGCTTTTATTATTCTTATTTGACTACTGCTTTTGTCCCAACAATTGGTACAAGAATGTGTTATATTCAGTTGCAAATAGGAACACATTGGGCAAATATGTGAAACGTGGGTCTCACCTAGGATATGCTGTCGTGAGGGTCATCCCTCAAGTAAAGGACAGATGTCGTGCAAGAACAGGAACTGCCAATTCCTACTTGCACTAGCCTGAAGGTTTATATGTATTGAGAATTTCATGCAGCTGGCCCAATCCCTTATAGTCTCTGGGATAACCTTAACTCTACCTGACATTATACTGAAAGAGGATTTCCACTGCTAGGAAATTAGGATGGGCTGGTGCCAGTCTTGTATCAAAGTGTGGCATCCTGGCTTCTCGGGGCACCTGCTGTTGTTGCCAGTCCAAACATTCAATCACGCTGGTCTCTTGCTCAATCATGATAGTGTGTGCCTTGATATTTGAGTGCCTTATATTAAATATATACTCTAGGTATAAGGTGAGCCTGTTCTCCTTCAGTTTCACTCTAACCCAGTAGTCTCTCCCTAGTTCCTGAGAGTTAGCTTCTTTTCACCTTCTGTTTCTGGACAATGCTTTCTGCAGTTATATTGGCTAATTGGGGTCCTGATTCAATGCATTTTCTAAATATATCTTTGTAAAATTGACATAACCACGATAAAACTGAGTCTTTAGTTGGTAAGGAGAAGTACAAATAAACACACTGGAAAAAAAAATAAAAATTTTGTGTGTTGCATTTAACTGCAACATGTCTTTCTTGTGGCAGAATGAATACAAATTCAGCAGGAAATCTGTCCTTACCTTTATAAAGAGAAGGATCATATGAACAATTACATATAACTTTTGGATTATCCAAATGCCTGTATTTAATATAGGCATAGTGGTTTGCCTGAAATTCTATCAGAAATATAAGAGATCATTTATTCAGCAGAAAAAAGAAGGCTGTGGATTGTATTAGCCGTTTTATGACATTATGCAGGCACATATTATAATATAAACAAATACACACAAATGGACAATGCAGCACATTTCAAGACTTTGTGAAGATAATCCTCCCACCAAGGTACCCTGATGAAACAAAACCTAAAATGAAACAAAACGCAAAGCAAAAGCAATCACAATCGTAAGGTTGGCTGGCCACATGGTACCTGGATAAATGTATTTTAGCTTTCACCATGCTTTTCTGAATTTTATTACTCTTTGCATTCTGATTGCTAACTGAAAACAGGATTCCTTCAGATTCCTGGGCAGCTTGCCACTACTTTGGGCCAAGGGGCCAATAAAAATCATTAGCAATACATAAATTTTATCCAGTGGGCTTTCCTGAACATGTGCAAGTGTTCATAAGGTTAGAGCACTGAAATCCACATGCTTTGTCTCATCCTGTGCTCCACATTTGCTTGCAATTGGTTGCACTCAGATCTGCTATGTGATTATATTGTAATTTATATTAAATGAAGATCAATAAGCCTTTCAAATATACCAATAAAAATGGTGATTAGATAGACACATTTGCTAATAAAAGGCAGTAGATAAGACTTGCAGTTGTAGGTTTTCTGAAAGTCTGCAAAACAGAATGCATATTCTATATTTTTTATATTCATTTGTAATTAGGCCAGTATAAATATATTCACAAGAGGAAAACATAGAATGAAATGTGTTTAGGATTATTTTGATGAGATACAACAGCCACCTATGAAACTGAAAATCTCTATCCTACTTTTTTTGCATTTAAAATTCAAAATTCTTCTTTGACTAGGTAGATTCATTTGCCATTTTCTCTTTTTTCTCTTTTTTAATTTTTAGTGTGTTTTTCTTGAGAGTAGAAAATATTTTCTGTGAAAAAATTTATTTTTACCTAATGTTAGTTCAAAACACATACATACATGCAGACACGTATACACAAACACACTTGAAAGATTATGTGAAGTATATTTATTCTGATGTTTAATTAAAAAGTGCCGCTATCACAGCAAATGCCACACAACATGCAATCATGGCATTTCCAGTGACTATAGCACCTACTTCAATACCACGGACTATCTTGGGTACGGGGAGCAGAAACAATGAAAATAAGAAGTGGGGTTTCGAAAATAAAGAATACATACTGGTGGAAGACAAAGTATTAAGAAAAAAAAGCACAATGAAACTAACTGTGGGGTTGCTGTTTTATCCAAGTTGCCATCTACTACATTAATCTGATATACAATGGTTTGGTCCTTTATGGTGAATAAATGTTGTCCTTGATCCTGTAATTCGTAGTTTAATTAAAATCCAAAATTCTCCGTTTGAAAAAAATAAAAAAAATCAAGGGATAACTCCTCTGTAATTTAAACCAGAAGGTGACCTATTTTAGACTGAAATAATCTAGTGGGAAATATATTTTGGCTATAAACATCTACTTAAAAACATTTTACAACAAACTAACACCTCTTTCTACACTAATAAATTAAATACAAATTACAGTCAAAGGATTTCTTTCTTTCTTTCTTTCTTTCTTTCTTTCTTTCTTTCTTTCTTTCTTTCTTTCTTTCTTTCTTTTTAAATTCAATAGATTGTCAAGGGCTTGTGTTTTAAAAGGAGAGTTCAGAGAATCCAAAACATGAGGAATATATCCTATACTCTGGCAGAATTTTATTAAAATTGTTCTAAACAGATGGGTATCTATTTTTAAAAGCTCCAGGGAAGGAAGATCCACAACATGTCTAGGTAGTTCATTCTAGTGTTCACTCTAATTTTGTGATCCTTCAATTATCTTTCCTGTTTATGCACATAAATTTTATTTACCAGAGGAACAATAGGGAACAACTGAAAATAAATCAGACATTAGGACAGGAGTGTGGCCAATGGAAGTATTTTATTTGAAAAAAAAAAAAGATCGGAGATTAATATTCAGCAGTTTCAAAATATGCTTATTTTTCCCCAAAGAATTAAAAATCTTTAAAATAATGTTTTTTTAACATTGCTTATTTTTATTACAAAACATTTGTGATAAAATTAATTCATTTTTATTTAAATTTAAATAGACTCTTTTTCCTTTAATGGGGAATAAGTTGTTCTTTTCTGTTTGGTCTGTTTTAAGCCATTTGCAATGTTTATTTCCTAATAGTAAACAACATCAATAATAGTGATAATAATACCACGATAATGGTCATTCATTGTCTTTCCTTTTTCTTTTTTTTTTGAGACAGAGTCTCACTGCGTTGCCTGCGCTAGAGTGCCATGGTGTCAGCATAGCTCACAGCAACCTCAAACTCCTGGGCTCAAGCAATCCTCCTGCCTCAGCCTCCGGAGTAGCTGGGACTACAGGCATGCACCACCATACCCGGCTAATTTTTTCTATATATTTTTAGTTGTCCGATTAATTTCTTTCTATTTTCAGTATAGACGGGGTCTCGCTCTTGCTCAGGCTGGTCTCGAACTCCTGAGCTCAAACAATCCGCCCGCCTCAGCCTCCCAGAGAGCTAGGATTACAGGCGTGAGCCACCGCGCCCGGCCGCCTTTTTCTAATTTTAAAAATTACATATATTTAACATGAATATAGACACTTATATGCATATATTTGAGAACCTAAAGAGTATTAAAATACAAATTACCTGGATAGTTTGTCTTTAAACATACTTAAAACTTTTTTTCTGTGAAATTATACTGTTTCTCTAACACAACCATAAAATGTTGTTATGTGTAGCGGCTACGTCGGTACTTTGCCCAGATGACCAATTGAGAGCTGATGGATCCAACCCTTATGTGCTTGGAAAGTGGACTACTGAGGACTCACAGCTGAATACTTCCTTGGTAATTGCCCTTGACAAAGAACTGCTGAGGGGCAGATTAAGTCCTCTCCAAGGGTAGGTGCACACCCAGTGATTGGTTGATGTGGGACATAAACGCCTGGTATCCTTGTCTGCATTTCCAATAATTCACTGTAGCATCCGATGGGGCTGCAACTGTAATCACACTGTATGCCAGCCTCTCACCTACCATTCCTGCTTTCCTTTCTTCCTCACAGGGTGGCTCCTAAAACTATTCCCCAACGAAACCCACACACTCTGTGTGCCTTCTTAGGGTCTGTTTCTAGAGAATCCGATCTTGGATACTATAGCTATTGCAGTGGAGGTAGATTATTTAAAATGCTATTCAAGAATGTTTTGCACAAAATCTGGTAGTCTGTGTTCTAAAATTGTTAATTGTCACCTTTCCTATAATTCTTTCATAGTTCCCATGTACTGGAACATCAAAAAGTAAATTTGGGAAGCTACTAAGTGCAAGGTACTGGTCATGCTGGGATTATATTATGAGATAGATTATATTTATTTATCAAACATATACTAAGGACAAAATCTGCAATCTGGGTCCTTGTGATCTAAGAAGACAGAACATACATATATAAAAACATGTCTTTATTGGCTGAACTATCGTATTTCCATTATTTTTACCTCCTTTCTGTTTTTCTCTACTTTTCTCTACTTTTCTCTACTTTTTATTCATAATTGTATTACTTAGATCTCTGTATATGTCTTTGTTATAAGCCACATCAATACTTTTTTAAGGAAATATATAGGTCATTAAAAAGTGATTAAAATAATGCTAATAAACTACAAAGAATTAAGGATCTTGGACTTTTGAGAAAGAATACTGTTTAAATTACAGAGGCAGGTATTGCATTCCAGAAAAAGGGAACAGCATTGAATAAGGATCACAAAATACAGTCTATTCATGACATGTTTGAAATCATACATGATCAATATAGCTAGAATTCATATTATAGAGCTATAGGGAATAAGTTTGCAATGCTAAATGTTGCCAACTTGGCTATGAATGCCAAGATAAATGGATGTTAAGTGTTCTCACTACAAAAATGATAACTATGTGAGCTAATGTATTTGCTAATTACCTAAATTTTATTCCACTGTTAAAAATATACAAACACAAACATGTATATATTAATACACTTCAACATCATGTACACAATAAATGCATAATAAAAAATAAGTTAAGGAATTTAAGTGTTATAGCAGGAGAGTAGATTAATAGTATTTACTTGGATTTTGTTACTTTTTAGAGAAATAAATAAAAAGAAAAAAAAAAACAGCGATTCCAAAATTTAAATCTGTGATGTGAATCTCAAAGGTTAATCTGATAAGCTGGTCTAGGGAGAACAGCTGAAAGGCTAGTACTAATGTTTTAGAAAATAAGAGCATACTGCTGAAGAAAATGGACAGCAATGTTTCAAAGCCAGATGTTTTCAAAGTAGAAAGTGAATCACATCTAGCTGTCTAGGTTTGAGGGAAGGGGGAGAGGATTTAAAGCAATGCAATTGCACAGATTTCTTCTGCATGAGTGGAAAGATAATGATGATTATGAATGAAATAGCCAAGTCTGGTTTGGGAACAGAGAAAATTTGCCTCTGGCTGTAATGGGTTTCAAGTGATTACTCTGCATCCAGGATAAAAATAGTGTTAATATTAGATATGTGGGAATACAGAGGAAGTTGGAGGCCTTACTATGAAGACATTTGTGTGAAGAACAGTCTATGGACAATTTTCAACACAGAGGGAAGCACACATTCAGAATTTTAGAGTTCTTAAAACCAGAGAGCATCTATCCCATGTTTCTCAGAGTTAGTTAGTAATAGACAAGAGAATTAGTATGGAATCACATTGACTCCCTGCCGCTACCATGTTGGTTCACAGCAGCTATGATGCTATACCTACCTCCCCTAGATTTGTTCCACACTCAATTCTAAAGTCCATGTTAAGTAATTAGATCAAATAGCTAAATTGCTATTTTACCTGGATTTGAAATACTATTTATACGTTCTATAAAAATTTAAAACAATGATAAATTTCATTCATAATAATGAAAATTTAAATTAAGAATTCCAAAATTTATTACTTCTCTCACACAGAGAAAGCCCCAAGAAATTGATAATATGCTGTGCTGAGTCAGTGAAAAGACAGATACTCTCAAGCAGACAGTTGTAATAAAAATGGCACAAATCTTATGGAGAAGAATTTTAGAATATCTGGCAAAATTGCATATCGATTTATTATTTGACTCAGAAATGCCACTTTTAAAAGTGTATTCCATAGATACATTAGTAAAAATGCAACACTGCTAAATATGGCATTATTTATAAGAGCAAACAATTAGAAAAGTGGAGCAAAATATCTGTTAATAGGGTACTATCTAAATGGAAGAGATATAAGCGGTGATTATGAAGATGGATACATTGATATAGATTCATCTGGGAGATACATTGTTTACTGAAAAAAGAAGATGCCTTTTCAATATTTATAGTATGCTACGTTTTGTTTAAGACTGGAGGAAATATTAGTAGATATACATATTTGGATATAGTTTCAAAAAGACATCGGAAGGATAAATTAAAGGTAATAAAAGTGTTTACATATATTAGGACATAGAGAAGAGGGTTGAGCTATATAGAAACAAGAATGCTCTGCAATAAACATTCCAGTGCAGGAAAGTAAAACTCAATGGAGGGTGTGCAGGGGGGAGGGCGGGAGGGCATGGGCGAAAACCTCCTAACAGGTACAGTGAACACTATCTGAATGACGGGCACACTTATAACTCTGAATCAAGCATTATAAAAGTAATCTATGTAAACAAATATATCCATACCTCTGTAATACTTCTAAATTTAAATAAATAAATAAATAATAATTAAAAAAAAAAAAACACAAGACGGCTCCAAAGCACCTTTTTTATTAGTTTGATGAGGGGATCATGAAACTTCTTTACAATGAAAAATTAATATTAAATAAAAAATAAAAGAAGCCATCACAAATTTTGATAGCAAACTTATGTGAATGAGCTCAACTGCATGTTGAGTAGGTAACATATCCATGACAGAGAAAATAATTATTTCAAGTTATTTCCAGTTTAAAATCAAAAAAGTCGAGACACATAATGTTAAAACTCAGTTGGATATATGACTAAGAACTCGTGTTATTTTTCTAAATGATGTATACTAACTTTGCGAATTGTTAAAGGCCTAGCATCAGTGACAACCCAGAAGAAATGTGCTCTCCAGAAATTCCCTACCATAAGGAACCAAGACTGTTTAGAGGAAGAGCGATTCCAGTTTGGGGCAGAAAATACGCATGATACTTCTAGGAAGTGTTCTGCTATAAAGCAAGAAAAGTCACAAGAATTCTAAGAGGTCATGTCAAAAGAGCACTGAAGCTGTCATGTATGGAATCCTATTAGCCAAAATATGAGCATCTAACAGTAACAATCACAACTATAATTGACTGAAATACATGGGACATATAGAAACCAATTAGCTCACGGGGGAAGGGGAACATCAAATAATCCACATTTTAACACAATTCATCAAGCTACCTGTATGCAGATGAAAAGGTAAGAAGCATCATTCTGTCTGGTTAATAAAGCTAATGACCTGCAGCTTCTATTTCACTCCCTTCTCTGTTTTGATATTATATTAATAACAGTTCTTATGTTACTGTGAGGCTTGTTATATGATGCTCTTTCTTCCATATGTCATTATAACCAGAGTCTGTGGTTATAATGGCCACAGAATCTGTCATCTGCTAATGCTCTGCAATGACATGATTACAATAGAACAGAACTCTCCTGTCTTCACCAACTTACCCTTTGGAAAAGAAAAGCTTTAGACACATGAAATTTAGCAAGGTTTAATTGAGCAAGGAACTATTTGCCAATCGAGCACACTTAGAACTAGTAGAGGTTCAGAGAGCTCCGCTCCTTTGGGCAGGTAGCATTTATAGCCAGAAAATGAGAGTGAGGTAAAGAAAAACTTGACTGGTTACAGCCGGTCACGCACCTTATGTATACATGGTCTAGTAAGTTGGCAGCTTGTCATTAGCTGAAGTTTGGCTGCTGTGATTGGCTGAGACTGAGCATGTCGTTTCCAGAAGTATACTCCCAAATTAGACTTTCAGTTTGTTTCTGTACTAAATTGGGCTGAAGTTTGTTACGTAGGAAGTCAGGTATGGAGGCAGACTCAGGACAAATTTAGTTTTATTTAACACCCTCAAACATTTTGAGTGATGTTACAATGGCAACTCATGCTATTTCCTTTCATGATGTTGGTTCTTATGCTCTATTACCCACATCTTCAATTTCAGCACGACCCAAATCTCTTAAGCCCATCACCACCATACTTTTGTGCCTTGCCTCGTGTATGTACCTAGATAGAGAATCTATTCTTGCAGTTCTGTCCCTGTGTTAGTACACTGGCTTTGTCACTGCAGCCTTCTCTCATTTCCCTTCCCCATCTTTTCTTGTTTGTTTATTTGCTAATCCTACTTCAGTTTCCTATTCTTTGCTTTAAAAATGTCTATCTATGTCACTAAATGCGAAAACAGAATATCTACTTGGCTGTTCCTGTTTTTATATTTAATATCATATTTTACCTGGTTATGTAAGTAGTGACATCTTAAAATGAAAGCAAGCTTTCTCTACCATTGATTATATTTAAATATTTAAATGTCTTCCTGTTCTAGCAGAAGTTTTTTACATCCTCCATATGACTTCCAAATTTCTAGGACTGTGTGAAATTAGTTTTAGCTATTGCAATATCATGATAAGAAGAGTGCTATTTTTCTCTCTATAGTTTAAAATTCTTATTTCCCTGTATTCAATATCAATTATTTTGTGTACTTCCACTTACTGTAATTCTATTTCAGATGGTTAGCATATGTATCTCTAGATACACTCTTCTATGGTTCATTGTAAGAGATCGACATTACCTATACTTTGTGTTTAGAATCAGACAAAAACAGAGGTGAAATTTTCTCCTTCAAATCATAAAATTTGATATGCAGATTCTTAATCTTTTGAATACCTATATTATGTCATAAATCCAATTCCTGGGGAGATATTTTCACTTATTTTCACTGGAAAGAGTCCCAAACCTTGGAACTAAAGAAATTCCTCACATTTGTGCTTGAATTTTATGTTTCAAACAGAAATGCTCCTCTGAGCTGCTTGAATATGTCCTTCCATAAATTCAGAAGCGGTGTCTTTGAACTTCTCTACGTCTAGTGTTCCTTTGCCAGAAGGGAAGGGCAAACCCCCAGACGGATAGAGGACAGGGAGATCTTAGCCATCCTGAAGTCCCATCTGCTCTCTTTACATGGAAGGAAACTGTGGTCCAGAACACCTGAAGCAAAACTAAACACACCTGTTTACTCAAACTGTCATTGGATTTCTCCTCCTTCTTCGTCTTATGCCCCATCCCAGCTTCCTCCTCCCACTCCTCCTCCTTTCTTATGTTTCATTTTTTAACTGGAATTTGTTTTAACCTTTGTGCTGCTTTAACTCGTCTGCTTTCTCCTCAGCACCCAGGCGGACTCTAATGGAACTGATTGTCACACACGTGCTCCAATACGTTACATGACCCTTTCTTCATATTTATGTGGCTGGTCCAACTCTTTATCTTTGGAACTTTTGTCTTTTAACTTTTGTCACCTTAAATTATACTTATTTCATTTTACTTTTCACTGTATTTCTTTTTGATTTATCTTCTCCTGTTTTCTGCCTGTTAGGAAATGAGATTCTTTTTATCACGGCTCTGCTATTCTCATTTGTTGGATTTTTCCTCCATTCATTTGCTTCACTTCTGCCCCTCCTCCCGTCCCTCAACGGAGGACTGTAGACAAAGGCGTCTCCTCTGACTTAGGGCTCTGCAAGAGCCATCTCCTTCCTGCTGTACCTCATATCCTTCCCTTGTGATTTATGTTTTCCTTGTCTCTGTTCCTTTAACTTCAGTCTCAAATCAGTCTTTGCTTTATTTCTCCCTATTTTTCCTGAAGGTCTCTCATTTCTTCCTTCTCCTACTGACCCTAGACACTTTGTTCTATTAATTTAGGAGAATGCTGTCATATCTATTTTTTGCTTCTAACTTTCATATTGAGTCCTTGAAACTGGTCCAACCATTGAGCAGTTTGCATACATAGGTGTTCCTTTGCATAATAAAGATTGCACATGTTTTATGAGAAAATGTGCCCCGTCACTTTCCTCCATACCAAACTTACATTTCCTGACTGCACATTTCTCCCAGATGAGTTCTAGTGCCTTGCACAAAGTGTGGCTTTAATTGTCTTCTTTTGTAACAATTCTTCTTTGTTTCTATTGGAAAACACCTGGCGAATGGCTAATCCCACCCTATCCTTGCCACATTTCTGTTTCACACTTACGTTTCCTAGCCCAAATCCCAAACCTGTTTGCTGCATTGGCTGGAAATAATGACACAGTGCAATGTCATCGTAGCTCATATGCATTCACCATTTTATCCTACTAATTGGAAGCAACACCATATATTTGTACAATATACTACTATACTTCTCATACTTTTTCAGCCAATTTTAAGTTAACACAAGAGTAATTATAAATTAATACTAGCAATAAAATATACTACTAACCAAACTAAAATATATAAAATATATTACTAACAATAAAATATAATATTGATAATGTAAGTATAATAAAAATAAATACATAATATGTATTTTACGTTACCGCCCCCACATCTTATTCTGTTATAGCTAACTTCTGACCTGCACCGTGACTGTCATTGCTTTTCTAGAGAGTATTTGTACCCACTCATAAAGATTCTCTGAGTTTATGCTGCTCTACTATTGTTTTCAAACTTTTAATATCACTACTAATTTTATCACAACTGTGGCCAATAGATTCTCTCATTCCTATCTTTTTTTAAAGAAGTTTACATTATCATAACATTTTCTACAGATTGTTCTATTTTTTCCTTATTTCTGTTTTACTTCTAAATGACGCTACCTTGTCACAAGAAGTCAAGTGTATTTATAAATGTTACAGATCAAATCATATTTATATTAAATTTAAGAAAAGCATGTTTAAATATTGGATGTTTTTTTCAAGAACATAATTTGTTAGGGACAAATCTGTATCTATAATTTAAGCTTACGATTTTCTAGACACATATGTATACTATACTGTATTATACCATCTTTCCTACCTATCCATCTAGATAAAGCATGTATTGGTATGATAATAATCTACAGTCACAACAAAAAATAGCTTTAAAATTGACTAATATTGATTATTAATTTTGTGTAATATATAATAATTATACAATATAATTAGCTATATATAATAAAATTAATAATTATAATATATACAATTATTGTAGTCAGATATATGTATGTAGTCATATATATATATGATGATGTGCTTTGAAGGTATGCTTTGAAGAAAACTCATTCTTGAACTATCAGAAACCTTGTCAAGACAAGTATCCATACAGCTGTTATTATTTAAGGCATGAATTAACATAAAATATAATGACTTGTTATTTCTTTTACTATTATCACAAAATTATTCTTTGAGTTTGATTTGTCTGTTATTGTTCACATTTCCTAGATACTCTTCAGTTGGGTAATAAAAATGATAACTTTTGCATTATGGCTGTTTTTAAAGAAGAGTGACATAAAAAAGAAAATGTCTATAAAGTGTTTACATTATTAATGTACACCTCAATTTCTGTTTCTCATTGCAGCAATTTTTTTTATGAAAAATGATATTAATAACTGATTAAAAGTAGTTAAATGAAGCTGAACTTACTCAATTCAGTGAAAATGGTTACAGTGTTGGTTGTAAAGACATAAGAAGAAAAAGCAGAATCTATACAATGATGCATTCATTTAAAACTAAATGGTTCATAACCTAAACATCTGTACCCCCATGATATGTTGAAATAAAAAAAAAAAAAACTAAATGGTTCGGAATAAGGAAGTATTATCACATATTTTTTCAATCACATATGTTACCTGAAATTCTGCATAAATGCAGGCATTCCACTATTACACATTCATTTTAAGTAGACTTCTAGTTACAACTTAGTGTTATAACTTCATACTTGAGAATTAGAATGGTCTTTGAATATTCTATTTCTAAGAAACTTAGAACATTAATTATAATTAAAGGACATAGTAAAACATCTTTTCATTATTTAAGAATGCTGCTTTTTGTAGTTGATAGAAAGAGTTTTGCAATAGACATTTGAAAATGATAAATGTGGCATATTCTTCGCCATTAGTTTACTCTCTAAATATGGGTAGAGCAATTAATATTAGTGCTTTCATTTCTAAACTCTAAAGAGGATTTCATACTAATTAGAGATGATAGAATACATTTGAAAGTACTTAAGTAAAAATTATTTTGCATATACAACACCATGTGTTATTTTGAAGCAGATACATTAATGCTCCAATATTACTGCATAACTTGAAAATGAATTATTTTCCAAGTAGAGAAAAATGAATTATTACTGGTCTGGAAATCTCTGGGTAATACCAGTAAGTTACTAAGGAGAATTAACTTCTAAATTGTCATTTTTTTTTTTGAGTTGCAAATGAAACAATCTCAATTGTTAAAGTAGTAAACTCTATGGATTTTAAAAATTATCTATGAATCAGAAATATTATCTAAGTTATTAGCATTCTCTTTGAAATTTCTTGAGTTAATTCTTACACTCAGGGCAAAGAATCCACTATGCAAATGAAACAGAGTATCAACCATACTAAACATTTGATCACTCTACTACTGTTTGAAAATGCAGATTTCCTAATCCACTGTATTATAAACTCTCTGAAGTGTGTCTTCAGATTACTTCATATATCTCCAGAGCATCTAGTATTGTATTTTGTACACAAAGAAAATTGTGAACTGATTGATCTCAAAATATTCAATATGGGAGAAATGTTAATTAAGTTATATCTACAACAAATTGGTTTTCATCTGTTTGTAGAGATAAGTCAAATATTATTTCTCAATAATTTTTCACTTGTGTAACTATAAAAGGCCATCCAGTAAATGTTTAAATAGATTTGTGTCTTCAAGAACAATTTAATTCCTTTTGCTTTGATTGTTTTTGATAAGATAGGAAGTAGATTAACAGAATAGTTTTCATGAAACATATTACATATTATCTGGTATGTTGATATCTCTATCAAAGTTGTCAATGTTACATGTGGAGAAGGCTTAGCTACATTTTAAAGATGTTCCATAAATTCAGCAACATATGTGCACTGACCAAGCACTTCCTGTATCCCAGATGCACTGTGTGCCCAGCTGTCTGTTTCCTCTCTGCTCTTCTACATCCCGAGGCTACTATTCCAAAACCAGAAGGTAGCATTAATTGCCAAGGCATGCTATATGATTACTATATGCCTCATATCTCACTTTCTCCAATTCCTTCTGTCAATTTTCTCAGCAGGTATGAGAGATAGTTGAAGAGATAATGAAACTTCTGACAAAGCTAATGCAATAGTAGCTCCATATAATTTTCCCCCTGTTTCCATCACTGAAATGCTCTTATTTATGTTTCTCTAAAGCTTTCTCATTGTTTCAGCCTTCTGCCCACTGTGCTTTTCTCCCTGTGGCTCACCTCAATCTGTTTTCCTTTCACTGCTGGCTGTCAGCCAGCTACTGAAATAGCAACAAGACTCTTTATAACTCACGGGCCTCAAAGGTGAGTTTTTCATATCAGGTAGGTACTCTTTTGTCCTGTCACTAAGGCCATCATCTTAAAAGTCTCTAGGGCTACATTACTACACTTGATTTCTCAAAAACTAAGAGTCGATATATGGTCAAACCCGAACTACAGTAAATCCTTATAGTCTCAAAGCAGTTTGAGCTTTACTCAATATTGTGTATTAAGCACGTTCACTATAGACAGTGATGGTTGTTCAAA
This sequence comes from Avahi laniger, assembly GCA_963575035.1. Classification (NCBI taxonomy): domain Eukaryota; kingdom Metazoa; phylum Chordata; class Mammalia; order Primates; family Indriidae; genus Avahi; species Avahi laniger. The sequence continues at coordinate 25,738 of CAUYSK010033335.1, forward strand.
TGTCTGGCATAAAGAACAAAAAATATTTCCCGTTTAAATGATTTTTTTTGATTGGAAAATAAGAAAAATCCAACATCATAAAAAAATTCTCATTATTCGAGACAAGTGAGTTCCAAAAGTGTGTATAATCCTTTGTTCCAAAATTTTGGGAACAAAAGACCTGAATCACATACTTTAAGAAAATAGAATCCCTTTGAGCCTAGTATTTAAAGAAGTCCTGAAAATGGAAGGGCTGTTTGATTTAAAGACACTTCCTTTGAGCTCCAATGGCAACCTGTATTTACATTTTACATATAATATCTCATACTCTGCTATGAGCATTAGTTCTCTTCCTTACCTGACTGAGTGTTTTTTATAAATTCATCTTGGCAGTGTACTCTTTTTGTAAATATAGTTTATTGAAACACAGTCATACTCTTCTGTGTACTGATCGTGTATGCATACTTCCCTGATACAAAGGCAGAGTTGAGTAGTTACAACAGATTTCAATAGTTGTCACAGAGATCATACAGCCCAAAATGCCTGAGATAATTACTGTCTGGACTTTCACAGAAAAATGTTTGCCAATATTTATTCTAGAATATTTATTTGCTAAAACTATGAATGAATTTGTGATCTGATATATTCAAAAGAGAATCATTTCTTAGTCAATTAATTTATATGTTCATTAGTTCAGACAGAATTCTCTGGAGTCAGATAACTTTTGGTTCAAATCGGAGCTCCACCATCATACTAGACTTTGAGAAAATACTTAAACACACTAAATTTTGTTTGTTCACCTGTAAAATGAGAATACTAATTGTACCTGCTTCACCTATTCACTCCATCATTGAGATATTATAAATGAATCAGGACTATACAGCACTCATAAATTGAAACACTGCGCTAGTTATTACTACTTTTAATCTTGTTATTTTCCCCAGTATAATTCTTCTCCTGCTTCTTTATTCTGTTCTGAAAATATCCAAATGCCTATAAGCATGACCAAAAGATATAATATTTATGTCTGAGAGTGGTTATTAAACAGATATTTGGGGATGTGTGGTCGAGTGACTGAATGTCTTTTTCTTCTCTCTCCACAAAGTTATGATGCTATATGCCTTTGGCTCAAATTGAAATATGAGAAGCATGGGACAGCCTGCATATCATTGGTACTAAATAGAATAGTGTCTGGACTATAATAGATGATCAGTAAATAAATGTGGAATAAATACAATGAAATGTAAGATGAATACTATATTGTTCCAGGATAGCAAAGTCAAAGAGAGACCAGGTGGGTTCTGAAGTCCAAACCTGTATGTTCAGGTTGGCATTGTAAAAACAAATAGACCATAGCCATACTTGCTGTGTTAGATTGAGTATGTAACAGAGAACAAAGAATAGGTGACTTAAACAGTTCATAAAATTGGCACAAAAGATAGTTTTACACAAATATAGAGAACATTTTTAACTTGAAAAATTTAATCACAGTTTTAAAGTTAGAAGATGTCAATTTGCTTGCAAAAAGCTGTAACTACCTCTGGACATTTGGGTTTAATCAATAAAATGTTATGATTGCTGACAGAGTTTAAATTAATGTTTGGGCTCCTGAGACTGGTAACCTCCACCTAGTTACCTAACTTAAATTCCTTTGCTTGGGGAAAGGCTTTGGCCTTCAAGGAGAAGAAAGTTTAGTAGGAAAATATATAATATTGAGACAATGTCTAGGAGTAAGGAGTAGCTAAGCATATGTATTTATGTGTATGTAGGATAAATTCATTGTATCCATTCCTGTTAAGTTCACTGGACTTGTGGGTTGTATTATGATTATTTAATTTGTTTTTTTTTTTTTTGATTATTTAGTTTTTATTGAAGAGGAACTAAAACTGAATAAAATAACCAAATTTGACTTAGTGGGACTTGGGAACCTAAGGTCTCAGTGAAGCATAGTATCAGGAAGAAGCACTTGTCTTGTGGTTTTTACTGACTAATGCATATCTGTCACAATGAAACATTAATGTATAATAACATCATTTGTCATATATAGTATTCACAGCAATGAGAGGAACAGGAGACAAACTCGTCATGAGACATTTGTGGACTCACAGAAATAATAGAGATCTTTGGGGAGAGGAAGAAAGCCAATAACGCAAGTGCAGGGTTTACAAGGTAAAGAAAACTACGTGTTAACGTTAAGATAGTAAAATATATACATGTAGTCTGATGAGAACTGGAGACATTTAGGTTACATGCAAAATGGGGAGAACAAATAGCAATAAATGTCTTAGTGTAGATAGTGATAAAATAATTTAGATTATTTGCATGTATACATTCAGTCTACTTTCAAAGAGACTAAGAATAGCAACTCATTAAAAGGAATCTAAAATAATAAATAATATAATTCTATTATTTATATTGCTTTAATGAAATGCTAAAATATTATAATAATAATTCAGAATGCCATCATCGTTTTCAATTAATCATTATAAATCACATTCATTACTATTAATTCATTATTAAAATAAAATACATAAGAACATAAAGAGAAAATACTCAAATCTGATAACAAACCAGTAGCTAGTTAATTGATTACTGTTCTTTTGAATTTACAAAATTTCTAAGAAATCCCAGAATACAAAGTCTAAAATAAAAGATTACTTTTTAAAGATGAAAATTGTTCTTAAATCCAACTTATTTAAAAAAATGCCTTTCTAATAATACCACTATACATGTGACTTTTTTTCAAGAAACAATTTACATAGTTTTAATTTATTTTTATTTTTTTTTTTTATAGTATACATACTTTATTTTTTTTTTTTTAATTTTTTAAATTTATTTCAGCATATTATGGGGGTACAGATGTTTCTGTTACATATGTTGCCCTTGCCCCCACCTCCCTCCCTAAGTCCGAGTTTCAAATATGTCCATCATTTGGGTGGTGC
>CAUYSK010033336.1:0-60384 GCA_963575035.1 Avahi laniger
TTTTTTTTTTTTTTTTTTGAGACAGAGTCTCACTTTGTTGCCCTGGCTAGAGTGAGTGCCGTGGCGTCAGCCTGGCTCACAGCAACCTCAGACTCTGGGCTCAAGCAATCCTACTGCCTCAGCCTCCCAAGTAGCTGGGACTACAGGCATGTGCCACCATGCCCGGCTAATTTTTTCTATATATTTTTAGCTGTCCAATTAATTTCTTTCTATTTTTGGTAGAGACGGGGTTTTGCTCTTGCTCAGGCTGCTCTCGAACTCCTGAGCTCAAACGATCCGCCCACCTCGGCCTCCCAGAGAGCTAGGATTACAGGCGTGAGCCACCGCGCCCGGCCCCAAGTACAGTTTTTCTTCAAAAATCTCTTACCATGTTGTCCCTGCTGCTTCTGAACCATGGAAATAGAGAGATGACAATGTTATTAATAGGACCATAGTGGCATCACTTAGAGACTAGCAAAGCTAATTGGTAATTCACTAACTAGACTCCTCTCCTGCATCGGTTCTCAATATCCTGATGAAAATCTGACTCTGTGTGGGCAGTAGTAGCCAGTTAGGTGGCCATATCATTTTGAGGGTGCCTTTGATGAATTGAAACCCGTTCCCTCATTTTGTTCTTCTGGTGCCAAAACTTCCATCCTATTGATTCAAAAGGGAACTGAGACTGTGACCTCCTAACTTTCTGTCTCTGACCATTGTGTTTCTTGGAAAGCTATTGTTTCTATACCACTAGTTATGTACCTTTTAAACAACAGCAAGATGTAGGCTTGTCCCTGCCAGCCTCAGCTATGCAGTAGAGATTCTGGATCTTCCAGAGCCAGATTTCTTAGGATTCTTAGACTAAGAACTGTGGCTGCAGTTAATTGGGCTGTGATCAGCAAGTGTTCATCTGTTTCTTCAGTTCGTGTAGGGATTTGTGTTGAAGGCTAGTGGGCCTGAGGGTACAAGGTGAACTATATGGACCAAAAGCCCCAATAGAATGTGCTGAAAGATGTGTAGTACAAGGCCAACCCAGATTCAAGATTCAGGTTGGCTCTTGGAAGCTTCTTCCTTATCAAATCTCACTGATCCTTGCCACCAATAATTTAGGATGAAACTCTTGTGAGTTACTTTCACAGGCACTTGATGTTTACCAACACTCTTACATGCTTTATAGTAAATTATCTGATTTAATACATGTAATAACTAACCCAATTTTTATTTTCACTTTTATCTCTATCTTACTGGTAAGAAACCTGAGCCCAGTCATCTGTGTACATGTCACCCCTGAAATTATTCAGGGCATGTACTGCATGGCTAAACATGTTGGCCCTGAGACGCACAGAACTAGGACTAACCCTGAACCATTTTACTCTGCCCTCGCACGTGAAGCTTGAGAGGAAAGTTAATAAAAGAGAACTGTAAGGCTAAGGTTCAGGTTCCCCATAGAGATTCATGCTTCTGTGTGAAGGTATGTGAAGCCCCTGGATAAAGATGATACATCTGAGGTTGACAATTTTACCTTACTTCCATCCAGACTTATATGTCCCAAGTGCCTACCCCTTCTTTATGGAAATCTGCCCACTCCATTTTGAAAGAAGCAAGTGGGGTTCTCCTGGCATCAGCAGTTGCCTCTCCTGCCTTCCCCTAGCCACTGTAGAATACAAGGAGAGGCGAGAGCTGTTGAAGAGTGAACTACTGGACAATACTTTGAGGCATTAGGTACAAGTACTGGAATAGGAACAGTCACTCCTCTGTTCCCTGAATTCTCTGCACACACAGAAAAATATGACCCGTGATGAGAGATGGGGGGGTGCAGGGATGAAGAGAGAGAGAGAGCATACATCATGCTGGCATATTCACTGATTGCTGTTCTTATTACAGTTCTAAGGCAGTGTTAAATTAGCCAATTAATAAAAATGAATATACCATTGGAAGCTACATTTGTGTGGGGCTTTTTGTTGTTGTTGTTAAATTGGCTAATTTAACACCACCCTAGAATGGTAGTGATGGTAATGGCAGCAGCCCACGAGTTCAGGAGAAGGTGGGGGTGATTTCCTTCCGAGCCTTCCCAGGCATTGCTGCATGCTCCGTATCTTTACTCTGTGAGGAAATGGGGTAAACAATAGCTAGACATCAGCTGGCAGTGGCCCTTGGGACTCTGCAGAGTGCTAGCCAGATCTCCATGGATCATGGTGATACCACTTAGGAGTGTTTCCCTTGCGGACTACATTGCAATCATTTTTATATACACATTCTCCCACATGTTGCTCTCTGTGTATTTATTCATCCCTGGATGCTATTCTAACAGTGGCTTTCTATTTCACTCAAGCACGAACTGTGTTCTTACTGTGACCTAGAATGTGGCCTGTGCACCCCACCGTTTATTTTTTCTCTCTGACCTCATCTCCTGCTCCCCGACTTCACTGGCTCTATTCCTGCCTTGGGACCTTCACACAAGGCATTGTCTTCTCCTGGGTATCCCCATAGCTCAGTCCTTCTGCTCCTTCGGATCTTTGGTCAAGTGTTACTTTGTCGGTAAAGTCATCCCTAACCCACATCTTCAAAACTGCAGCACCACCTCCGTCCCCTCTCCCCTTTCACGCTTTGTGTCCTTCATAGCACTGTTACCATCTAACATAGTGTATGTTTTACTTGTTTGTTTGTTTCGTTCCACCAGGATGCTACATTGCAAGAAGGCAAGGATTTTTGTCTGTTTTGTTCATTGATATATATATGTCCCCAGCATGTAGAATAATGCTTGGCATATAGTAAGCAGTTGATAAATATTCAGTGAACAGATTCTAAGTGGTAGCCACAGTATTCCCCAGTGATATGGAAATCTAGAAAATTATGTTATGTATGTAGGTTTCCATTTCATTCTTAGTACTTGGCAAACATCAACCAGCAGAAGAGTTCATTCATGGTCCCTCCCGTTCCACTTCTCATTCCCCTGTCCCCTCTCATCTGCTGTCTGTTTTCACTCAGGTGGAGAAGGAAGTAGAAACAGATCCACTCCGCTAGCTGTTACCCATTTGTCCTCTGAAATACTTCCTGGGTGGCAAGACGAGGTCCAACAGCAACTCTGCTGCTGTCATTTCTTTCCCAGGTTCACATTACAATATCTGGGTCAATATCATAATTGCTGGCACAGACACCCTGTTTTTCTTAAGCTTCTAGAATAGGTTCTCATTATTGATCTCCTAGCCACATGGGGGCGGGGAGAGGCACAGGCAGTAGTACCTAACACAGGCAGTACATGCATGGTGTGGGACTGCCCACATTAGCATCATTCGTCCTTCCTCACTAAGTGCCATTAGCACTAGCCTCAGCCCTTACAACCAGAAACGACCCCGCCCACACACGCACACACATATACACATTTTCTAACATCATTTGGAGGCTGATACTGCTCCTCCTTGAAAATCACTTATCTCTAGTAAAAGAAAGAAAACATTTTATTACAGTCATCTAGAAAGGGGTGGGGTGCAGAATTTTTGCTGAGGAGCATTGCAGCCCCAGCTGGGGTTAAGTAAAGATGAATTAATAATAAAATGCAATCAGCCTATTAGATGATTTTTTTTTACATTCAGCTATATTCTACAGCCCCAGGCACATCGGTAGTTGAGAAAATAGACATTAAATCTGTATTCACCATGATCCGTTTCTATTGATGTATGAAGAAAAAATGGACCAGGTTGCCATCTATATTCAGATCATCTCTGCATTATATTTTAGGAGAGAGATTAGGACCAGACTTTGAGAGCCTTTAAGGGATTATATCAGATGCTGCAGTGTTACGGTGAAATTGGAATGAAAACTTCTGTGAGATTCACTACTATCCGCCAGCTGCTCAGGAGCATCCTGGAGTGAAGTTTAGGGAAATCCCCAGGGAAGTTAGGCGTTGGGAGAAGAGTTTTTAGTGCCATATGTGTCCTTTCCTTTCTATCTGGACTTGGGAAGCATAGACAGCTCTTAAAAGGTCAACTTTCCTTCTTCCTGTCAAGAGAGGACATTAATTAAATGCATCCCTATCCTTTTAGACCATGTAAACCCACTCATATGTGGGCCCACTTTTGGTTTTTCCACAGCCATAACATATTATCCAGATAGTTATTAAATTTGTAGATACCGTCTTTACAAAAATAAAACTAATTACTACTTGGTTAATTTAGGAAGATAAAGTTATAATATGTTACATGTGTATTTCTAAAATAATCAATGGCAATTTTTTCTCATACAGTTACTACAAATGATGTTTACTTGTATGTATTTTCTTCTTTACAGACAAAGCTCCATGATAGTGAGATCTAGATGCAGGCATCTTTGTTCTGAGCTACTTGAGAAACAAGCTGAAACTTGAGGATAGAAGAAACCTTAGGATGATAGCAAAACAAAATTAAATTCTTTGATTGTTTGCCACTGTAAAAAACACGTGCAAAAGCACTCATTTTCGAGAAAGGAAGAAAAAAGCGTAACCTAAAACCAAAACAACCAAAATTGAAATACTACATTTGCCATGTGAAATTGTCTAATCAACCTCATTTTCTTCTATTGCCATCATCAACTTCTGTTTGTTCTGATGCTTCATTTTTAGTATCGTTATGGGCTTATGAAAGCAGAAAGATTGCCTGGGTTGGAACAAGCTTTTCTACCATTTCCTATGTGTCCATTCTCAACCAGAATAAATCAGTGCAAATGCCAGTGTCCGCTCCCTCACCAGGCCATTGAGACCCAGTTGGAAGAAAAAGGGTATATTTTATCAAGCTATGTGAAAATTGACAAACAGAACACCCTCCTGCAACAACATAGTTGCCCTTTAGAGACAGAAGCAGAAGGACATCTTACCATTACCTTTGAGAGCTGACCTGACCATTCTCACCACCTACCCTGTGCATTGCAGTGATCTGATCCTATAAGCATATCAAGATCATATTGCATAACTCTTAGAAATTAGAAAGGGAGTTTAAAGGTAGGGATAGCTACGTTGACGCACATAATTTATGCCTTTTCTTATTGTTACTAAAAAGAAAAAGTAATTCCAGAGAGTTGTAATATGAGGCTGAAGTACTCTTTGCATAAAGTTAGTATGATGTATTCTCTCACTGCTTGGAATTGCTGTGCTGGAAGGAAGATGGGGAAAAGGAATGAATATAGTCAAGTAAATTAAGCCTTGAAACCCAAATAGTGCTGTGTAAGCAAGCTGACTACAAATCAAACAGAGAAGTGTTTGCTAAAGAATACATGATCCTAGCTGAGGCTGAACAAAACCAGGCTCTTTGCACATATGTGTATATTTCTCTTGATGTGTGCAAAGAGTCTTTGCGTTTCCACTCCCTTGGTCTCAGACTTCTTTGGAAAAAAGTATTATCCATCTGTGAAGAAGAAAACTGAAGAGTATATATCCCTCAAATGGAAAAGGGTAGCCTTTATCAAATGTAGACACACCTGTTGCCAACAGGCAGCAGGACATGTATGGTTTTTCTGCTTTAAGGATCCCCATATTTCCCATATTTAATTTTTAAAAATATTTGAGTTTTGTTTCTTACGATTTTTCTAGCTAGCATATATAAGTCAGGGAGGTTATGGTCATGGTCATGGTGTTGGTCATGGTATGGTTATGGTCATGGTGTGGGTGACAACGATCAAGCCTAGTCTGTTAATTCTTCAGCCCTGCAGGCAGCTCTGACAGCATTTCTGGAGCAAGTGTTGAAAACTATCCAACCGTCTCATGTTGTAGACGAGGAAACAGAGCACAAAGAAATGGAGTGGCATTGTGACAGTCATAAACTGTGCGGCAAAGCAGGGGCTTCGTCTGCTGGACTGTCAGCTCTACAACTTGCACTCAGGCACAACATATTCTTAACTTCACTTGCCTTTTTTATACAGGTTGCTCTCAACTCAGAGCAAAAGCCACATTAAGCATCAGTTCAGAGGACACTCATCTCTTGGAGTCTGAAGAACACTTTGGAGTAGAACATATTTTCTTCCTTCTTAGAAACTCAAGTCAAATCAACAATTACTTTATAGTTTATTCTGATGATTGCATTCTATTTGATCTATTTTTCTCCACATTGTTAAACAGCCTTTAGCCAAAATCGTTATGTTCTGATCTGAACAAGGAGATTGGGACAGCTCTATTCCAAGCTGTGTGAAAATGCAGAGCAGGGACAGGGTGCAGCACGTTGTTCACTTTGTATAGCGTGTAGATGGTGTCCGAGTACTGACAGATACGGCTGCAGATGCACGTTTCTAACGGGGCACTGGTGGCATTTGGGGTGGAGTGCTTCCTTCTTGTGGGGGACTTCCTGTGAATTTCAGGATGCGTAGCATCTTAGCTCCCTCTCCCAAATGTCATAGCATCCTTCTTCCATCAGAAACTTTGGGAGCCTCAATAAATCACCCTCAGTGTTTTCCACACACTCCCGGGGGATGTTGCACAATCATCAGATCTGTTGGTTGGTAGGAGTGTTGGAGAAGGCAGAAGGTAGAAATTGAGGGACCCCTGGAAAATAGTTCTCACGGTTCAGGAGTCGGCACTCTCCTTTTCAGCAGGATTGGTATTTATTGACATGACATCCAGAGAGAAAACTTCCATACCTCCTTGATGCTTCATGCACAAGTTAGTGGCAGGGATGGGGGTGGTGGAAAAAAATGTGTTTGCCAAAATCATGATGGAGAGAATCAGCAAGGAATGTAATTTCTGCTTTCATGTAACTATCACTTGTTGCCATCCGTGCTGTATCTTTCTGGGAGCATGAATAACTGCAGCTTGATTTACTTCCTTCCTGATTTCCCAGCTGTTGTCTGTTCTTCATGCTTCACAAACTTCAGCCCAAAACAGGTCCTGGGATCTTGGAGATGCAGGCCCATTCTTCCTCCTTAGCACCCTACCCCTGCTTGGCTCATCCTTACTCCTGTCTTGCTCTTTAGAATCAAAAGTATTCTTTAATTGCATTGCATATATTTATCCACACTTAATTTTTCTTCTAATACCCTGTTTTTACATTAGGATATGGTTACTTCGCATTTGCCGGGAAACTACAGTTCATAAAAATATTTCCAAGAGGTATTTCTTGAAGTTAGTGATATCATTAGCTCTTTCATCACCATTGTGGCCATTTTTAAGCACTGGCTTAGACTGTGGTTAAATAAACTTACCAGGAAGAGTATCCTCCATAAGTATTAATTTATATAAGAAGACATACTTTTCAGAGTGTTTCCTCATATATTTTTTCCCCTGGCTGTTTGTTACAATGCTGTGACATAGGAGGGGCTGTTACAACCATCTAACAAGTGAAAACATTAAGGCCCTATAAAGTCGTTAATTGGCCAAGGTCATACAGCTTAATTAAGGATGGAACTGGCACTTTACCATTTCCTCCTTCTTCCTTTTCAGGGACTGAGGGAGGAGACCAATTTGATTTGTCCTCTTCAGATGTCAGACAGTGTTTCTTTTTTTCAAAGAATATTTTAAGCTTTTCGATTCCAATCTTCCATTGAGACAAGTTCTTTATTCTTCCGCCAGTGAATTGTGACCTACTGTCAATCAAATATCTCTGTCCCCTTTTAACCATTCTACTCTTGATTTTGAAAGTTGTCTCAGTAACACACACCTGTGGTCCATGTTGTCTGATGGATGTATGTAATATTGGGAAAAGCCATTTCCACAGTAGTAGGAAGAAAGATTTTTGTAAAGTGGGGATGAATTATGAAATAGTCCACTTTTTACTGTTTTACCTCCCTTTGAATTTCTATTCAGAAGGTTTAATGATTAGACATTGACAGAGGGAAGAAGAACACTGTGATAATGGTTCTCAGATCACAATTTTAATTAACACTAAATCTGACTGCTAACATGAAATGCTGTGTTCATATAGTTATGCCCTCAGCCTGAATAATTATTACCTTTTTTGATGTCTATGAAATTATAACAGAAATTTTTAGGGGGAAAAATTACATAGGATGTAGTTGTGTTTTATGAAGCCAATTCCTTTTCTGGCTTGGAAGTGAGAATGTAGCAGGAAGACTCAATACTGTGTTCTCCCGAGGATAACGCAGCAGATCTGACATCTCCTGAACTGGGCGGTGGTTCTCAAAAGAAACTCGACTGCCCTGCCAGGGCACGTATACCTTGCTTTTGCTCCCTGTTGTTACTGTAAACATCAGGAGCATCATTTAGTACCCTCACAGTTGCTCAAAGCATGGTCCTTTGGGCAGTTTTATGTTCTTTAGGACTCAACTCCAGAGTCGGCCTCCCCTGCAAGCCCTCTGTACCTCCTCTGTGCTCTCGTGGCGTCCTCTGCTGCCTCTGTCATTGCGGGAGTCCACTGCCTTGTAGCTGCTCCTTTGTCTGGAGTTTTGACACAGCAAAGTGGAAACTTAATAAACAGTTGTTGGGTAGGTAAGTTCATGATGTGTTGATCAACGTACTCAATCACTGAGTCCTGAGAAAGAGGGTAGAGTGCACATTTCTCTGGTCAGTCATTGTGAGCGCCTTAAACCAGGGAAAGGAAGAGCGTGTGTTCAGCTTCTTCCACACACGTCCAGACAGAACCAGCTAACCTGTTTTATGTCCCCTGAAGTACTGGTATGGTAACGTGGTAATGTGTTGTATAGGAAAAAGAAAATGATTTCAGAGACAGGCTGCTCAGTTTCTGGTCCTGGTTTCACTCCCTCACATATAAAATGAGAAAGTTGAGCAGAGATGATCAATTGTCTCTTAATAACTCCAGCTTTGAAAATTCCGATATATCGCTTTTTGAGGGATGTACTTTACTATGTTCATTTCAAACGTATGTTTTAGAATTACAAGAATAGGCTGAAATTCTTAATCTGTCTTTATAATCCCTGTGATCTAGGACAAGTTATTTAACCTTTATTGGCCTTAGTTTTCTCAAATATGAATAAGAATTGTTCTAAGTATTAAATAGCATGATGCAAGTTTTTCTTTGTTTTTTTAGAGACAGAATCTTGCACTGTCACCCAGAGTGGAGCACAGTGTCACGATCATAGCTCACTGTAGCCTCGAACTCCTGGGCTCAAGCGATCCTCCTGCCTCAGGCTCCCAAGTAGCTGAGACTGCAGGTGCATGCCACTGTGCCTGGCTTGTTTTTTATTTTTTTTAGAGACAAGTCTCACTGTGTTGCCCAGGCTGGTCTTGAACTCCTGGCCTCAAGTGATCCTCTTGCCTCAGCCTCCCAAAGTGCTGGGATTACAGGTGTAAGCCACCATACCCGACCAGCTTTGCCTGTTTTTGAACTTCAAAAATGGAATCATAATCTTAGTTCACCCAAATTTTGTCTGTGAGATTCATCAATGTTACTAGATATAGCAGAAGCTCCTGCTTTTTCATTGCATTATGTATTTTTAAAAGATCACTTTGCCCACAGTATGGAGACTAGGTTGGAGAGGGCCCAAACTGAGGCTGGGAGGTGGTTGCCATGGACCTGAGAGGAGGAGGTGTGGCAGTCTGAAGTAGGCTGCAGAGTGGGAGTGGAGAGGAAAGGGCAGCCATGAGAACTGTTTAGGAGGGCTTTAATCTACAGAACTCAGTTGATGATTTGATAATAGAGGGTAAGGAAGAGAAAGATCAGGTTTTCTGGCTTGGAAATCATACAAGGTTTGATGAGGTCAGTTTTGACACCTTTGATGTTAGATGCCTGTGGATGTTTGCAGGTCCAGATGAATTCAATAGAAAGGTCAGAAATGGAGATTTAAAACTTTGAGAGTCAGCAGCTTATAGTGGAATTTGAAGCACAGGGAGTGAATCTGATTGCCTGGGGACTGGGTTCGAAGTGGGAGGCAGCTAAGAACAGACCACTGTGAAGCTCTGAGGCTTTGGAACAGTCAGAAGAGGATCTGACAGCAGAGACTTAGAGACAGAAGAGGTAGGAAGGGCACCGGAAGAAAGTTAACAAAGAAGCCAAGCCAAGGGCAGCGTAGTATGTCACAGAAGCCCTTAGGTTAGGACCATCAGTGTCCTTAGATTTGGGAAGAGGAGACTTCAAAGCTACCTAAGGTGATGAGGGGGTTGCTAATACCTCTGCCTAGCCAACCCCACTCACTGTTCCTGTTCCCTGACTTAATTTTTTCAGTTCCTTTCCTGTATCTTTGTATTCTGTCGTATCTGTAAATGTGCCTATCTTCCACTCTAAACTGTGATTCTTAAAGGAGAGAAGTTATGTTACTGCCCTTCCTCATTACCTTCTAAAATCTAGCAGACAGATCTTTTACATAGTAATTGGTCACTAACTGTCCAAGTTGCCTTTATTTCTAAGGCAGCTCTGATTTGCATGACCTTCCCTGGTCTGACCAACTGAACCTCCCTGGTGGCTCTTGCTGAGGAAGCTTGCACAGACCAGGCGGTTTGCCTGCTTTTTAGCAGGGGACAGGGATGGATTGAAAACCCAGCTTTGCAGAGTCTTGGGGGCAGCAAGCAGTATTGCTTCTCAGGGAACACTGTTGTCTCCCAAAAAGCTAGGTGGCTTCTTCAGTTACATAAGATGTGTGTGTTCTGGCAGCGAAGAGCTGCCTGAGTGAGTGTTTAGCAAAAATGATTTGTGTGGAGTTATTTTGAGACCCCAGGGGAGGGAATGGCAGCCAAAGCCTGCGGTATTTTAAACCACATCACTCTTCTCCGAAGATTAATACGTTACAGCATCTGAGCTAAAACATTGGTAAAAGGGTAATAAGAATGTTAGGGCCCCATCAAATTATAGATGCCAGTTCTTGCAGTCCACACAAGGTAACTTCAAGTGGTCTGGATCAACCCTGGTCCCTGAGGATTCTCTCGTACTCCTGCCTTGATCCTGTCTGCCCTGAAGATACTGGGTGGAATCCAGAGCTGCTTTCCGTGGGGCTGGCCCGGCTCCCTCTGGAGCAGCAGTTTGATTGCCCTCTCACTCACTACCTAGGGAGCAAATTGGTTTCCTAGGAGATAGAGAAGTGAGCCCACTTTCTGTGGCAGCCCAAAATACATAATTTAGATGATTGATCTTCTCAAAGTTCCAGGCTGGCTAGGAGAAATCCCCTTCCAGAGCATTCACCTTTCCTTCCGGCTCAAGCATGAACTATCTGCCAAGGGTGGGTGAGTTACAGAATGTGGGATTTTCTAGTTTAGTGGCATTAGAAAAGACAGCCTCCATATGAAATACTTCTCTTGTTTTTGTTTTTCTCTTGGCTGTTAGGCTGTGAAATTTGCCTCACCGCTCCCCCCCCTCTTGATGACAGCTGTCCTCTTTGCCTTTCAGGAGCTAATGTCTCCCTAGGATGGCTGGCTGAGATGGAAAAGGCCGTCTTCCTTTTTAACCTGGGTCCACAGTTGTATAGCCAAAGTGTTTCCTGTGCCAGGAGATCTAATTGCCTTCTGACCTGTAGGGCTCCATTTGGGCCACAGGGCATCCAGGCACTTGACAGATTGCAGAGGGAGGGCCCAGAAAGAAAGAACCCTATCCATGACCCACCACTTTATTTTATTTTTTCTTATATTATATTTTTAGAAGACATACAGTTACTTTAATGACAAAAACTATGGAAACAAAAATATATCATTATGTAAAACAGGCAAAAGCATACAGCTTTCCCAAATTCCCCCAAGTTCCCTACAAGGAGATACAGCTCTACATTTTTCTTTTAATTTAGGTTCCTTTTCACAGGCCTGTTCTGTATATGCCAGCACTGGGCGTGGTAGGGAGACATGGAAGGGGGCACACTTTAGGAGAAGCATTGCTGGTGTTTGCATGCGTGCACATGTTTGTGTGAGAGAAAGAGAGATTGATTTCCTCCTCCACTTGCACCCCTGAGGATCCAGTACCACAGTCAAAAAGGCTTCAGCTCAGTTTCTTTGTGCTCGTGGACAACAACAGCCTGGCATAGGGTGGGGCTAGGATGTGGTGAAAAGTGAACAAGGAACAAAAGTGACTGAGAAGGCACCAACAAGCCAGCATCTACAAAAGTTTGCGGGGTGGTCAAAGGGAGCAGGCAGACAGCCGGGAACTTTAGAAGAGATGTGAAGGGTATAAGGTGGGCAGATCACTTGCAGAAGAAGGAGTGGTTCCTCTCCTTTTCCCTGGAGTGAGACTTTATTCTCATGGGAGCCATGCCAAACACGCTCACCTGCTCAGCCATTCCTATCTCTGCTCTGCTCCATTTCATATGCCCCCACTGAGATGTTTGTGCCTGTCGGCAGGTCAGTACAGCCTCAGGATCATTCTTCCCACGTTCTTTCCAAATATTAGTTTCTGATTTGGGTCATGATGACAGCTGTTGTCTCCTGCTATAGGCTCATACATGTGAGCTCAGCCCTCGGAGATGCCACTGGTTTCTTCAGCCTCTCCTCCTTCCTCCTTCTCTTCCTCTGCCCCCCTCTCTCTTCTCCCCCCTCTTCTCTTCTCCCACCTCCCCACCCTCCTTCCTTGGGTGAGTGAGCACTCACCAGTGTGCACACTCACACACGCGTACCCCTCAGCTGTCACAGTCACCAGGAATCACGGTCAGGGCATGTGCTTGGTTGGTTGAGAGCCGAGTTCAGAACGTTTTCTTCCCCTGCCCTCCCTAATCACTCCTCGCCACTCCCTCCCCTGCCCTGCCCTTATTAGGAATCATGATTCCTGGCAAGTGTCCCACTGTAGTGCTGGCCTTCAGTTGTATAGAGCACGTCAGAGCAGCTTTCCTCTCTCTGGAAGACAGGCACAGCCTAACGGCTCAGGTTAGTATCTCCTGAGCCGCTGCAAAAAACCCAGGATGCTGCTCTTGTCAGGTACCTGATTTTTTCTCTCACTGTCCTCCCTTTTCTCCTCCTTTTCAACTGAAACTTTGTGTCCAGCGTCACAGTTCAAGTCCTGGTGCTTTGGTGCCCTGTTGCCGCACTGATAGGGGCTAAAAAAGCCTCGATTAAACGCACGCCGTGTCTTCCCGTTCACCAGCCACAATAGTGACTGCAATAATCGTTTCTGCAATGTTGCCTCAATGGAAAGTAAAGGATGCAGAAGTCCTTTTTTTCCCCCGCAGGTCTCCCAATCGGAGGAAGATAATCACTTTAATAGAACAATCTTTCCCTGAATTCTGCCAAGTGGATTCTAGGCAATGGTTTGGATTTGCTATTCCTTTTTATCTGCAAGAGCTGGTTGAATGAGTGAGGGACATGAATAGACTGCTTGTCACAGCACCACTGGGGTCTCCGCAGTGCCTGGCGCTGCTGCTGAGAGACAGAATGAAAATAGGCTGGAATGCAGGCCGTGGGGGCAGGAACCTTCCCCAGGACACCTCCACCTCCCTTCTCCCCCCACAGTCTCTTGAGGGTTTCCCTTTCTTCTCAGCCTGGGGACACCTCCTGCAGGCGGAGCTGTCTCTTGCTACAGCATCCTGCCTGGAGTAAACGTCTAACTCTGCCTGGTCACAGACTGATAGGCAGTCGCTCCACACCCTGCCCCATTTATCCAACAAAAGCAACACGTTCACTGCCTCAGCTTCAGAGTTGGCTCTCAATAGCACAGAAGCAGAGATGCTCCCCGCTGCAGGCTCTCCACCACCCCCATCAGACCTTTTTTAATTAAATCAACTAGAAAGATATTTTCAGTTTGAAGATTCCCTTCATATTATGTAGGTTTAAAACGGAAAAAGTAGAATGGTAGGAAATCAAAACTCACGTCTCATGAGGACCTTGGGAATGTTCAGCCCAGAGAAAATAAGATGTGAACATGAGACGAAATAGATGTTGAAACTATCTTCAAATACTTGAAGGGCTGTCAAGTGAGTAATGAATGTTTTATATGGTCGCAAGGAATTGGACTAGATCTTAGAAGGCCTAGAATGTCAGATTGTTTCACAAACTTCAGCCCGAAACAGATCCTGGGACCTTGGAGATGCAGGCCCTTTCTTCCTCCTTAGCACCCTACCCCTGCTGGCTCATCCTTACTCCTGTCTTGCTTTTTAGAATCACAAGTATTCTTTAATTGCATTGCATATATTTATCCACACTTGATTTTTTTTCTAGTACCCTGTTTTTACATTAGAATATGGTTACTTTGCATTTGCCGGGAAACTACAGTTCATAAAAATATTTCCAAGAGGTATTTCTTGTAGTTAGTGAGGTCATTAGCTCTCTCATCACCATCATCTAGTAGGACTTCTAAATGTCATTTATTAAAAAGGTAAAGTCTGAGTACAGAATCTTAGGAGCAAAGGAGTTCTGCACAAGAGGTGTGATAGTGAAGGGATATTGTCAGGGAGTGGGGAAAGCATTTATGATGAGGAACAAAGACTGGCAGCTCTGGCATTTTCAGGGGTTGAGCTTATGGGGTGTATGTTTTGACTGGGGAAATATGAGTCTGTGTGAGGACAGTGGGAATGAAGGGGACTGATCACAAGAACAGGAAGGGTGACATTCATAAGACAGGGCCCAGGAGAAAAAGGTTAAGGTCACACCTTCAGTTAATGTCACTTGCCTCAGACAATTTTCCTTTTACCTTCTAGGTTTCATGACCATGAATTTTTTTAGTGTTATTTTTATTTATTATAATTTAAATGCTGTCACCAGCACTGATATGATAGTTATGGGAAGTTGAACTCTCTGCCTTACCTGTATTTTTTTTTTTAAATCACCGTGCAACATCCTTTAGAGCAGAAGTCTGCATGTGTTTTCTGTAAAGAACCACATAGTAAATACTTTAGGCTTCATGGGCCTCATGATCTCTATTGCAAACACTCCACTCTACCCTTATACCATGAAAGCAGTCATAAACAGTGAATACATGCTGCTGTGTTCTTATAAAACTTAACTTATGGATACTGAAATTTGAATTTCATGTAATTTTCATGTCACAAATATGCTTTTGATTTTTTTCGACCATTCAAAAATATAAAAAATCATTCTTAGCTCATGGATGGTACAAAAACAGACAGTAGGCAGACTTAGTCCTCAAAAAGTTGTGCACTGACCCCTGCTTTAGAGTATGGTAACCAGGTAAACAAAAAAAAGGCCGTTCTTTACCCACAACCCAGAATTCAAAGTGTTCACCAGAACTGCATGTATTAAGATTGGTCTGCAATCTTGGAGGACCTCAGCTTTTCAGAATTCCTTTCCTTTTTTTCATTTTTGTTTTTAAAGACTCATAGCCATCCTTTTTTGATGCTTTTTCTTTAAAGTAAAGTTACTGAAGTAAAGGGTTTACTAAGAGTTTCTCAGCTCCCAGATTTTTTATTCATTTTCTTTGGTTCTTGGGTCTTAGTATACCTGACACTAGCTGGTTTTTTTCTTCCCTGTACCTGAGTATACTAATCTATAGACATTTGGAATTCACTTGCCTCAGGAGGAAGAGCTCAGAGCAATTTTCTTTGAGTAAAAGCTCAAAAAAGGCAGTAGTTTGGAAGTATACTGCACACATCTCAGAACCATTTTGTTCAAATAACAACACAGCTTGGTTTAGAAAAAGTCACTCTAAATTTATGCAAGTAAGTAGCTTTTACATTTGGCTGCCAGGTGTGTGCCAGAACACCTTCTGGAAGCCTCGACTTGCAAGATCCACGTGGGCATTTCCAGTGGCTTTCTCCCTACATTGTAGCTAATCTCCACCAGGCTGGACAGTAGACTGAAATTTTTCTCTTTATCCATTAACATGGAATAAAAAAGACCAAAATTAGGAACCATTTGGTGCCAAAAATGGAAAAAGGGGGAAAAAAATCTAAGTTTTATTTGATAAAGATAAAGTTCTATATTTAAAATAAGTCAGAAAAAGCAAAAGTTGAGGTTCTCATAGAAACCAACTCCCCCTCCTTGCTCAGACGTAGTGTTTGTGCTTGTTGGGTGCTGTCTTACATAAAGCCTTGAGCCATGTAGGAGCTTTCTTTGTCTCAGAAGACCGTGTATCTCTAGCTTTTGACCTGAAATGCTTTGTTTTCTGTGAGTTTGTTAATGAAGGTATGAGATTGTTGTTTTGATATTGATAATGAAGAGAAACCCAAAGGAAAAAATTTTGGAGAGCACAGATCTTCCCCGTGCCCGGTTGTTTTATTCTGCTACTAGTTGACATTACTGCAGCTGCTGCTTATAGCAAACCCAGAAATGAACATGTGTATTGGGAAACAGCCTGCCATCTCCAGTCCCCTTTCCCAAACACACCCCCAGAGACAGCCTGGCAGGGTTGTTTACGGCCTGCTCTTGGGATGCCACAGGAAGGGAAAGGCCTCATTAATCAGTGAGAGTTTATTCTCCCTTTAAAAATCATTGTTTTCAGATCTTGCTCTGCAATAGGGAGAATTATAAAAGGTTATTCCCACGCTGGCCTGATTGTTATCTGTTGTACCAGCTCCATCTGAAAAAGGTTTTCTCCCATTTGGGAGTGATTTTGTGGTGTCTAAAGCTAACAATAAATCAAATTTGGTAAAGCTAGTTTTGCACACTGCCCAGCTAGACTGAGAGCAAGAGATCCAGTATAAGGCCTCTAAACCATCCCTTCCTTATCGCTTCCACTGACTGTGGTCAGTGATTGTACATTTAATACACACCTTAAAATCCTGAAAATAAGCAGAAATAAACAATACTAGAATTCCTCACCAACTCTCCATGTGTTAACTCATAGGCTTATGGAACTCAGGAAAGGAAATTATTGTAACAGGTTCAGTGTATCTGGTTTTGTTAGGGTTTCTCCTCTCTGGCACTCATGTAGCAAACAATTATTGAGCATCTACTGTTTGCCAGATACTGGGGATGTAGAACAAAAATAACTGCAGAATCTACTATTCTTAGGATCTACTACTAACAGGCTAACAACTATTATGACTTGTATCAGAGAAACTTCAAGCATGTTTAACCGCCAAGCTCTTTGCTCTTCCTTTGTATAGATGCCTCCCTCTATTCCCCTTCCTTTCTTCAAAGGGAGCTGCAGTTCCTGTTGCATGGTGCAGACTTGGTCTTATTGTTCCTATTCCCAATTAACTTCAGTTTCCGGTCTTTCAGCAGATGCATCAGACATTGCAAAATCAGAACAACCTAATAAAAGTCTATCCTAAAAAGCTAGGGCTATGAACTAAAAACAGCTTCAGTCTCAGCTTCTGCCCAGTTCTGACTCCCCTGACTGCAATTACCTGAGGAGTTTCATCCTTTTAATTACGATCCCTTCATTCTTCTTTTATCCCTTTATTCTGATCATTGAAAGAGTTTTAGCAGTGACATGTTCCAAAATTGGCCCACAAGATGCTACCTCCCCTGAGGTAACAAAGTAGAAGTTTAGAGAACAAGGGAGAGAATAAAGAATTTGAGACAATGCAAAACCCTTATTTTACTTCTGAACCTTTTAACACAAATGGAAGCCTTATACCATGTAGAACTAACTCTTAGGAACCAACTTGTCTACTATTTGCCTTTCTCTTTGGGCCATTTTAAGAACATGAAAATGTAGGTCCTAAGTACGATGGCTTGCAGTTTTCAATTGTTAACTGACTCATTGACAGCATTTGCAACTTGAGATCTCAAAATTCTTTCTGCATTAAATCTTATGAGCAAGAACTGAGAGCAAGTTTTCAGTGTGTGAGAACCAACAATGTGAACTGATTTGGCTTTGTATTTAACTGATAACCACATTCCTTAAAATTAGACAGATGGTTTGTCTGCCTCTGCCTTTCATGATTGATGGTTAAGAGTTATTAATTTGGGGCCGGGGGCACAGTAGCTCATGCCTGAAATCTTAGCACCTTGGGAGGCTGAGGCGGGAGGATCACTTGAGGCCAGGAGTTGAAGACCAGCCTGGGCAACATAGTGAGTCCCCATCTCTACAAATATAAGAAAAATTAGCCAGGTGTCATGCATGCACCATAGTCCCAGCTACTCAGGAGGGTGAGGACTACTTGAGCACAGAAGTTCAAGGTTATAGTGAGCAATGATCATGCCGCTGTGCTCCAGCCTGGAGGACAGAGCAAGACTTTGTCTCTTAAAAAAGAGAGAGAAAGAGTTTTTGATTCTGTTTTTGATGCTTAGGAAGGGAATATCTATCTATATATTGTTATTGACAGAGGGTTTGGGATTTCTTTGTTTGTTTAAGACAGGATCTCTCTCTGTCACCCAGAGCTAGAGTGTAGCAGCGTCATCATAGCGCACTGCAACCTCAAACTCCTGGGTTTGAGCAATCCTCCTGCCTCAGCCTCCTGAGTAGCTAGGACTACAGGCACATGCCACCATGCACAGCTAGTTTTTCTACTTTTTCATAGAGACAGGGTCTCACTCAGGCTGCTCTTGAACTCCTGGCCTCAGGTGATCCTCCTATCTCGGCTTCCCAAAGTAGTAGGATTACAGGCATGAGCCACCATGCCTGGCCCACGAAGGGATTTTTAAAATCAGCCTGGACAGGCTTAAAAGTGTTACTTTTCTTAACCTATATAGAGAGTTTAAGTGGCTTACTCTCTTCGTGTAGTAGGGCTTTTCAAAATTTTGTTTTTTGGCCGGGCGCGGTGGCTCATGCCTGTAGTCCTAGCTCTCTGGGAGGCCGAGGTGGGCGGATTGTTTGAGCTCAGGAGTTCGAAACCAGCCTGAACAAGAGCGAGACCCTGTCTCTACTAAAATTGGAAAGAAATTAATTGGACAACTAAAAATATATAGAAAAAATTAGCCGGGCATGGTGGCGCATGCCTGTAGTCCCAGCTACTCGGGAGGCTGAGACAGGAGGATCGCTTGAGCCCGGGAATTTGAGGTTGCTGTGAGCTAGGCTGATGCCACCCACGGCCCTCATTCTAGCCCGGGCAACAGAGTTTCACTCTGTCTCAAAAAAAAAAAAAAAAAAAAAATTTGTATTTTCTTTGCTTTGTTTTGTTGTGTTTTTTGGTGGGGAACAGGATGGCAGGATAAAGTATAGAAATGGAACTAATTGAATCCAGAGGTAAAAGAAACTCTGCAGAGAGCCTGTGGATTATAATCTGAGTAGCTGCAGCAACAGGAACTCAGACAAAGGTATAGGAGTGCAGTCAGTGTGACAGGAAGCTTATTTCAGTATTCTTTCTGTGCCTTGACTTGTCCTTGACAGTTACTCCAGGGGACTGTGTACAGTGTGTAGAAAGAAGGGAGACATGCTCATAATTTCCCACTGGAAATATTTTACAGCATTCCTGTCTGGGGTCTTAGAGACCAGGAAGGAAGATGAAAGCTAGATGGGATGGTCTGGATCTAGACTCCTGACCCTTTCCCAGCTGTGCGTTCCCCACATGTGTACATTCGGACCCACCTTTTCTGCTAGGAGGCATGTGGCTGGCAGATAAAAAAGCCTGTTTTTGTTCTGAAAGTCCCACCAAAACTACCATTTTGTCTCTTCTGTGTTTTGATCAACAAAAATTATATTGAAATTTCAGAGAACAGTATTTAAAATAGAGGTATTTAGATTTGAATATTATCAAAGCAGCTTTTGCCTAAATATAAAATAAAATTGCAGTTCACTGATCTGGGCAGCTTCACTGTAAGCAGAGGGGTGGACTTAGTGACCAACTTTCAGCTTTAGGACCAAATAACATTTTCTTTTCCATTGGGAAACTTATTTATATCCCAGTATTCATCCCCAAACTAAGTTTTTTTGATATTTTGTCCAGATTTTCTTTCCCCTAATAATTATACCCCTTGTTTCCAGGCTAAGCATTCTCCCTCCTCTCTTGTGTTTACACCTTTCAAATATTTGTAGATTGTTATCGTGTCACCCTCTTAGCCACTGCTTAGCCAAGCTATACAGATTTAGCACCTTTTATCTTCCCTTTAAAGGCAGGCTTCCACGCCCCTGAGTCATTTTCTCCTGCTCTCTTTAAGTGTGCTCCAGTTTTCTGCATTTACATGTGGCCACATAGCTTCCTGGAGCTGAACATAGGTCACGAGTGAGAATTATTTTTCTCCTTTGTTGTATTGGAGGCTAAACATCTCTGCTGCACTCTAGCTTCAGGTCTCTGTGACATTGCTGGTCAGTGTTGACCACTACATCTCTGTATTGAAACCACATTCTCCACATGTGCCCATTTAAGGGCCAGTGGGGTAAATGAATGTAGCTATGCTGTATTTTTTCACCCTCGAAGTGTTATATAACTGTGGGAAAGTGGGATATATGTAGTTAGGGATTCTGTAAGCCCCTCTCCTGGTATGTGCATAAAACACCTTTGTTCTGCAAATGCATCAGACTTAGACCTCATTTAAGGTCTGCAGCCCTGATGGTTCTAACCATTTCTTTGTATGTGTTTATTTTTTTCCAGAACTGTTTTTCACTAATATTCATTCAACATTTATTGAGGTTCTACAATGCCACTGTGCACTAGATAATATATAGGGTGCTAGAAATAATAAAATCTGAGTATGACACAGTGCCCTCCCTAAGAAGCAATTTCTGTTTTAGCTTTAGTTTTATTTTGGTTGAAAATATGAGATTCTCACAGACTCGCTTATAGCTCATGGTGGCAATGAGGGGAGAGAGCAGAGAATATCCATGAAAATCTAGCAGGATTATAGCTAGGGGCAGGTCTTGCAGTTTCTGGAACCCAGAGGGAGATTCTGGGTCTGAGATTGCTCTAGGGACCTCACCGTAGATCTCCAGTGTCAATGCCAGTTAGTCTCTGCTTATTGCCTCCTTCCTTTGACTGCTGATGAGCTTGTGTTTTACACGCTGCCCAGTACAAATTCCAAAAAGGGACTCTTGTTGGCTCACCTGGTACATTTCTGTTTGGACGGAGTTTTTTCCCCACTGCTGTCCCGACTGCAGATTTGCTACCCTTGACTCTCTGGTGCAGCAGCACCTCTGCCTCCCCTCCCGCTATTCCCCACCTTCTGCTCTGACTTCCCATTCCCAGCTTGCGGTGAGGCAAGAGAACAGAGGCCAGGGTCATGTGCTGGAAAACATAGCCGCCAGAGGCTGTCTCCTTCGCAAGCGATGTGTCATGGTGAGCCCCATCATTGAGTTTTCCATTACATTCTGCCAGCCATCTCCCAGGCACACATGCATCTGCCTCACATCATCCAATTATCTACCACATCTTATTTCTTAACATTCTGCAACCTATAGGCCAAAAGACAAAGTCAGTCACCAGTAAATACCTTATACAGTAGGAGGGGAAAATAATCTTTTTTAGCTGGTAATTATGCTTCATGAACACAAAGCATTCTTTTTCATCACCGAATCCTCACCTTCTCACACAGCGCCTAGCCCAGAGTAGGCACTGGCAAGTATTAGTTAAATGGAGCTACGGAAAGTCTTCTAGGTGAACCATGAGGTTTTTAAGATTCTTAAGTGGGTAGAAGGCAGACTCTGCACACCACCTGTGCCCTTTCCTCTGTAATATCTGATGCGCTGGTGGGAACACAGTGGACATACAGTAAGCACTATTGACTAATCCTTCAAACTGGTTTTTGTTCCCACTAGAGTTTTGTTTCCTTCAGCTAATGCCTGATCTCTTGTTGCTGGACTAAGTGCTGTTGGGAAGCTGTCATGTACTTCCAGCCAAGGCAGATTTGCCACACTTCCCCATATCTCCCACTGCCCAATCAAGGAAAAAGTGAACACACTTAGAGTCCTGAGGCTTAATTACCATAAAACTCAACATAGAGTGTAAAATATTCAGAGCAATACATAACTCTCACAAAGCCATCAATAGAATCTCTTATACAGCCATTATCTTGTCATTAACAAGAATTTGCACTTCTTGTTCCAAAGCTGACTGACCAAAGTGTTTGTGTTAATTGACCTAGTTAGTCAATGTCTCTAAGTGTATAATTTTTTTAATAGAATGATTGCTCCATAGCCCAGCGTTTTAAGTTTGAAGAGAGACACCCTGTACCCCATGAGTCAAGCCTTGTGTGAGAAATCTCAGATGTGCATAACCAAAACTAGAACATTTTATGTCCCGGTGAGATTTTGCAGATCCTTCATTTTGTAGACAGAGACCATATACTCTGTCAGTGGCAGAGTGGAAACCAGAACCGTGATGTGTTGACGGCTAGTAATAAACTTTTTCTTCCTAAACCATACAAAGTCAGGCAAAATCCTCTTTTTTAAATTAATTTTGTATTGTTTTAAGTAATCTTGGTCAACCACTCATATCCCAGAATGTCTAGACAAGGTGTGAAAAATAATAGGCAGATGGGCCCGTAATTTTAAAAGGTCAGGGACATGGAGCACAAGGGTGGGTGTGTGCCTTGCCTGCCTCTTCTGTGTCTGCCCTTGTGGAAGTCAGCTGAGAAGGCCCCAAGAGCGGGTGTCTCTCTTTGTTCTGGAACACCTCATAATAGGGAAGGAAAATGCTCAAGAATGTTCGGGATTTTTTTTAGGTGTAGTGTGTTGTGTTTTTTATTAAAACAAAATAGTTTTGTTTCTTGAATGCTTATGTCAAAGGTAAACTTAGCACTTAACATGCACCTGTGGCATTTGAAGCACAGCTGAGTTAATATGTCCTTATCAGCAGGCAGCACTGTACTGGTACATTGTCAGAAAAGACAGCTTATTAGTGGTAATATGCAGGATCCAGAATTATGGGCACTTCCGCAACTGGCTGGGGAGAACTTCCGGTGATGTCTCACTTTATATTTACAGTCTGAGGCCCCACATGGCTTTGGAGCTCTCTGCTGATGCCTGTCAGCCTGCCCAGCTCAGCAGCAGCAGCCTCGGGATTGCGCCCCCCCCCCCAGAACTCAACTTTCTTTCCCTTTATCCATTTTCTTTAACTTTTTTTTTTTCTTATAAAGCCCATTTTATTGGCAAGAAAGCAGCACAGCAGGGACGCCGGGCCAGCAGTGCAGGCGTTGTTTGAGTAAAGGTTCGGCATGGGCTGGGCTGACTTGCTCCCTGAGCTTGTGGCAGAGGAGGGCATAGCAGAACTCTTCTTGCTGCCAGCATGTGTCTTCACCTGGTTTTCAGCAACAACAAGTAACTTTGTGACTTTAAGATGTTAACATTTCTGTGGTCTTCTCTCTGTCGGTAGAAAGCACATTTCTCACCTGTTTCATGATCCCTTAGGACACCAAAGCAAGTTTGGAAACTGATAAACTCTCAGCTGGAGCAGCTTTTGAACTGTCTAAGATCATGAGGACCTGCCTGGCCTTCTGGCCTTCTGTCTTCACACCTCAGTCTATACCAGTGTTTTTCAAGCTGAGTATTGCGCCCCACCAGAGGTCTTAATTTGGTGTCAGTAGCCATCTTGTTTTTTTCTTTAATGAAGTGGGAACAGGAGACTATCAGTATAACACATATAGTCAAGATCAACCATTGCTTTGTGGAAACTTTGTGTCATATAGGTGTCTATACCCATATATGTGTAAGTGTGTATGTGGGTCATAATAAAAATAAAAAGTTTGAAAAAGGCTCTGTAGATCTACACTATCCTTTATCTGCAGATGTAACTTGGCTCAGCAAATTTCTAATGCTCAGACATTGCGATACCATGAAACCCTTCCTGCTTTCCTGGCCCTGACTTTGCACCTTGGTCTGGTAATAGTGTCTGCCTCCCCTGCCCACTGCATGTTTTTAAGTCCCTATTTTGGTTTCCTGCATAGGGCTCCCTTGTCCCTTAGGGGAAGGGCTTACTTCAGAGGAGACAGGTCAAAGAGAAGTTCCTTTCTTTTTTCTTACACCTGCCTGACAGGAATGTATGTGAATGGATGTTTACTTCCACTTTAAAAGGGCACAAAAACAGCCTACTTCAGAATACCAAGTGAGTGACAAAGGAGTGGGTACTCAACCAGTGAGACTCAGCAGTCTTTTGTGCCCTCATAGGGAAAATTCTTCCCCCTAGTTCCTGCTGCCCAGCGGATTACCCTAGCTGCATCCTAGCACTATTCCCCAGTTCATGGCAGCCTCACCCAGCAGCACCCCAGCCCTGTCCCTCCCAAATGGCTGCTAAGAGTCAGAAACAAACTGAACACTTGTTTCAGCATTATTTTATTTATTTATTTAGATTTATTTATTTATTTCAAAGTATTATGGAGGTACAAATGTTTTGGTTATATGGATTGCTTTTATAATGCTTGAGTCAGGGTTATAAGTGTGCCCGTCACCCAGATAGTGTTCATTGTACCCATTAGATAAGTTTTTGCCCATCCACTCCTCCCCCCTTCCGCCTCCCCGCTGTTTGATTTCCATTTCCCTCTATGCACATGTGTGTTCATCAGTTAGTTCCAGTTTACTAGTGAGTAATTGTGGTGTTTGTTTTTCCATTTTTTAGATACTTCACTTAGAATACTGGTCTCCAGTTCCATCCATATTGTTGCAAAAGGCATTAAGTCATCCTTCTTTGTGGCTGAGTAGTATTCCACAGTATACATATACTACATTTTATTAATCCACTCATGGATTGATGTGCATGTGGGTTGATTCCACATCTTTGCAATTGTGAATTTTGCGACAGTAAACATTCAAGTGGGCATAAGACATGAACAGAAGCTTTTCAAAAGAGAATACACAAATGGCCAATAAACATATGACAAAATGCTCAGCATCACTGACCATCAGGGAAATGCAAATTAAAACCACAATGAGCTATCACCTTACCTCAGTTAATAGCTTTTATTAAAAAGTCCAAAAACAATAGATGCTGGCATGGATGCAGAGAGAAAGGAACACTTATACATTGTTGGTGGGACAGCATTATTCTTGTTTGTGCAACAATACTTTTTCTATGGTTACGTGGCAAGATAGTTCAATAGAATTGTTTATTTTTCTCTCTGACAATTCTGTTCTTGCTTAGTTTGCAGATACAAAATGAAAAATATTTTTGGCTGTTGACGTGAAAAACAAGGGGTATCTTTCATTCCATTTTTCTCTCGCCTCATCTCTCCCTGCAGGGTTAATCTCAAGCTCTTTGGCTCGTGAATTTATTGCTGTCTTTTACAAAAATAAGTTCCACTCCTCCCCTGCAGCCTGGCACTGAAGTGCCAGGCAGCCCTGGTGATCTTCTTACCCATGTGACACTTGCGTAGGGCCTTCATCTGTCCCATCTTTGCAAGGATGGGAGAGTGGGTCTTGCTGCCAGCTCAAGCTGCTCTCCTACTGCAGTCTCTCTCCTGGCCTAGCATTTCATTTGATATGGTATCTTCCATTTGTGAGGCCGTGAGTGAGGCTCAGGGAGAGAGAGCTCTGTTCTTCATCTTGTGAAAGCCCAAAATATAGGTTATTCCCTTTCTTCTGAGCTGTCTCATCTTGAATCTGCCCTGGCCAGAAACATTAGCAGGCACCTTGCTATATTCATACATAAAGAGACGTACCTTCTGTCCCAGCAGTGGTGGGACCTTTTCTCCCCGTGGCCCACCCAGCAGGTTTTTGCAGTCACCTAAACACTTTGCTTCTGGTCTTCCTGTGCCAGATCTCTTTTACTTTCCCTGGAGGCTGTTTGTAAATAAGTTGGTAGCACCTCCCAGTTCTGCCTTATTACAGCAGGAGATACCACCCGTGATTTAGAGACTTGGACGCTAAATGCATCCTCCCCCTGAATTTTCATCACATTTCTTTTCATATGTCTCTAGCCCAGTTCAACTTTTTGTCTCATAATTATAGCTGCAGTATGAATTTCTTTGAAATATTTGCAAGTTTTACTCAGATAACAAAATGCAACATATATGTCATGATCTGTCACAGATGATCACTGTTAGTGATAAGTATATTTGCAAAATGAATGATTGAATCAAAGAAAGAAAACACAGACTAAGTTGGCCTGTGTGCACTTAGTTTGCACAGAATACTGTGGTTGGATACAAAGAAGTGTGAGGGATAGGATTCAAGAAGACTTTGAGATTTTGAGCATGGGAGTTGATAGGAGTGATAATGATAACGATGATACAGATTATATTAATAATAGCTAAAATGTAGTAAACCTTTCCATGTGGCAGACATCATTCCAAATCTCTCCTAATTCACATAGCAACCTGAAGAAGTAAGTATGTTATAAATATCTGTTTTACAAATAGGGAAACTGAGACTTTGTTCAGTAATTTGGCCAAGGTAACAAAGCTAATAAGTGGTAGTTAAGATGTCAGTCTAGGTCTTTCAGGCTCCAGACACCTAACACTTCCTCAGTATTCTGTTTTTTACTGTCTCTCATTCTGAATGAAAAACTGTTGGCGCTATTATCCAAAATATAGCCAGAGGACAGAGCAGGGAAGCTTATTTGAAGAAGAAAATGACACTGAATTACCCCTCTTGAATGTGACGTGAAGGACAGATAGTAAGGAGAAAATGTCTAGGAGTCAGCTGGGATGGCTCAGGAGGCAGAATGGCTGGGACGTCAGTTACGGTTAGGTAAGAGCCATTTCCGTAAGTGATCCCGAAGCTGCGCGACTATGGACTGTGAGGAGTGAGCGGAACAAACTGAGGATTTCTCTTTGAGCAGGGGAGGTTTCTGCTCATCTTACATGGAACATTCCTTTCCCACAGGTGTTCTTGATCATTCCCAGGCGCTGTGGCTGAGAGTCCCTCTCCGTTGCTGCTGCTGTGACACTGTTGGTTTTTTCCACCTGGGAGAACTAAACCCCTCCTCCACTCCTCTCACTGCCTCTAACTTAGTCTCGGATTGGATGGAAGTTACATGTAACACCTGCTTCTTTGGAGGTGTCAGGGGACTGTCCTTACTGGACAGCAGGCCTATTGGGCGCCTTTTCATCACAAATTCTCCTTTTCTCCTGACACAGGCATTGAATGCCCCAGAGGAGCGCGAAACCTCCCAGGCTTGGTGCAGGAAGGAGAACCCTTCAGCGAGGAAGCTATGCTTTTTACCAAGGAACTGGTGCTTCAACGAGAGGTAGGACATCTTCCTGTGGATTCTTGTATGGGGAGAGCTGAGAAAACAAGGCTGCCTTGGTCTGATGCTTTTCTGCCATGTCAGATATCAGTCTGTTGCTTTTTCCGTTGCTTAGGCTTGCACATCCATGATCCATTCTGTGTCTGCCCAAGTCTTATTTCCTTGAGCCCTGTATCATTGGCCAGGCCAGCTGCCCCCAAATCGTTCCTCTCCACTGGTGGCCTGGGATGTGTGGTGAACCCCAGGCCAGCCTAGCCAGGATCCTAATGGACAGAGCCTACAGCTTTGCATTCCTCCTCTTTGGTGAATTAGCCTGAGCTGCCTGCCTCCAGCTGGATTTAGAAGCTTGACTAACCCTGTCAGGGGCCAATTTTCTTTGAACATTTATTTGTATCTTTGAGTAATTGCATTTTCTGTAGCGGGTTTTCTGACTTAATTTAATTGTATTTCTGTTTCTGCCTGTTGGGCTGGCTCTTGCAGGCAGGAGTTAGGCTCTCAGCTGCTGTGGTGCCCTTCTACCTGCTAATTTTGCTCAAGCCTCATCAATAGATCCATCCTCTTTCCTGGAGTATGCCAGCCATTCATCCTGCTAGGTGGGGGAATGTACTAGGCTTAGGCTTAGGATTGTGGATCTGCCTTTGTCCCCATTTCTTTTACAATCAAATCTATAGAGTCCTTCCAGCTTTCATGCAGTATCATAACATGCACAGAACGACAGGAATATGGGGTCCTAGATGTTATCTCTCTCATGGGTCTTTGTACATCCTCAAGAGCAGATGCGTGGAGTTCTTTACAATGTTCAGTGATAAAAATGCCTCTTTATAAGCTTCAGCATCTCATTTTGATTTATATCACTAGCAAGTACATTAGGTGTGAGAGGTACAGGAGAACAAGCCAGGCCAAGCTGCTTATGTTGGACTACCCTGAACTTGAGAGAACCACCGCTTTGACTTCAAACTAAGCAGTATTATTCCTGTCAGTTGCCACCTCTTTGGGATCTCTCTAGCACTTGCCTTTTCATTTTGTGAAAGAAGTTGGCAAAACAAATCCTGAATTCTCAGTTCCATTTCCCAGACATCAACTGCAAATACCTGGGTATTACTATCTGCTTTGTTAGCCATCTGTACAATGGTTGGGGGTGTTGCGGGGCTTAACTGTTTCATCAGATTCACATTCCCCCTCTGTTGTTTTTGTGAAGATGTTTGTGAATAGAAATCCTTATATTGACATGGAAGGTGCCTCCCTCCCTCCTGTTTTGTAGCTTGAATTTTCATCAGTTAAAGATAGCCTTCTGCTAGAGAAGTAATTCAAGAATCTAAGCACTCTAGTTGTCTATCAGAACCTATTGCAATTTTTGAAGTGGCCCAGGAATTAGGTGAACAGCAAATGTTGTAGCATTTGCCTCTGACTTTGTAGGCCTTTGGATAATGAACTGCAGAGTAACTATGTTGGAAAAAGCAGGTGAGTCCACTCAAATTTATAAAGACATTATAGACGATGCAGCACCAAATTTTTGGTTTTTTGTTATGTTTTGAATAGGAGAAAGAAATCTAGTCATTGGATTGCCTAGGACATTTATTGGTGGCATTCTCACCACTTATTATCTAAATCAAATTTCTCACCATAGTCATCTTCCTGTTGTTTCACATCTCCTAAAGCAGGGGTCCCCAAGCTATAGTGAGTTGTATAATTATTTCATTATATATTACAATGTAATAATAATAGAAATAAATTGCACAGTAAACATAACGCACTTGAATCATCCTGAAACCATCTCTACCCCTCTGCCCTGGTCCATGGAAAAATTGTCTTCCATGAAAACAGTCCCTGGTGCCAAAAAGTTTGGGGACCACTGTCCAGAAGTTTCTTTCCCTTTCTTTTTCAACTCTTGTTTTCCCTGCCACTTTTCCTCCTGATCATGTTTCTGGCCCACTGGTGATATCCAGAAGTACAGGGGGGTTAAAGGGAATACTGACCAGCTCCTTTATGCTTGTGGTTTTTGAGACCTTATCTTTGTCTGTATATTTGCTAATGTTTGACTGTTGAAAAAGATCAAGCTTTCCCCCCACCTTCTTTGATGCCCCCCTAGCATGTGTCTGAGTCTAATCCAAAGTTGATTTTTCTTGATTATAGTGACCCAGTCTTTCATGTGCCTATGTTGAGGGTCTCTCAGGAAAGAATCTTTCTTGACATTTTAGGTCAGATAATTAAATTAAAAAAAGAAAGAACCGTTCTTCATTTTCTTAGCTGCTTATATGATTACTTGGGCTGGCTATTTCGAAAGGTCTTATCCAGAGGAAACATGAGTATAGCCTAAACTAGGAATAATTCAAGATTTTCACTAAAGGAACCAGTTGCACCCTATTGTCCTGGACATTTCCCTTCATACAATATATGAAAACTGTTTTCCGAACAGTGTAGAAATGAAGAGAAGTGTTCATTTTGTTGCAGGTTTATTCATTTACTGTTACCTATGTTGTACCTTCATTTTCATTTCGTACGTTGTCTTAAGGAACATTTCTCTTTGCCCTACTCCCCTCACCCCACAAAGAGACAGCAAAGGAGAACAACATGATGCTTTCGTACTTCTGGATGCAGAGTCCTTCCTGCCCTTAGCTGAAGTACTCAGAAATTGCATGAATGCCTGCATGTGTGCCCACAGCCTCCCACCTCATGCAGCTCTTACCTTCAGGACAGCCTCTGTTGTGCCACGGTGCACTCCGGGAACTCTTCTGGAGCCAAGCTGCTGCTGGAATGGCCACAGTTGAACTGGTTTTTTTGTACCTTGTGTTTATTCTCCTTATAATCAGATTTAGCTCAGATAACCAGGTATTTTGAAAGTGTGATTGATTGCCCTTGACCCTGCCCCATTCTTTCTCTTTAAATTTTAAAATTTTGTTTAAATTATCTTATCTTCCTCCAGAATTTCTCTATCCCCTGCATGCTTACCAGTTACCAGTTACCATACATCTGCATTATCATCGAAAAGCAGCATAGAGATTTCATGATTTCAGAGTGCTTAGCAGGCCCCTCTGTGTGATCCCAGAGAGGCCTGATTGTCAAGTTGGACTCCACTCTGTGAAACTGTAAACTGATTTCAGGAGGATCTAGAGTGGGGCGGGACTATGTAATGGTCACTGATGCTGGAAAAATGACACCATGTTTATTAAGTGCATTGTCCTGGCTTTGTGAGCAGTGTGGGAATTCCTTCCTGCCTACCTCTTCCTCTGTTTCGGGTGAAGAGAGAATTTTACTCTTTCCACCCCATGTCTCTATGTGGAGCCTGCAAGTGTAAGACAGGTCTTTTCTCTGCAGTTTCAGGTGGCCCCCATTATCTTGAGACCTCATAACCCTGCTTTCCTTAAATTTGTTTTACAATGACACTAGTCATCACAGAGCTACTTTTCTGGCCACCACTCCGCTCCATTTTCCTGACTCTCTCCTCTGCCACCTTTTCATTACATTTCTTCTTTTTCTTCATCGTTTACATGTTACTTCTCCTCATCCATTAATTCCTATTGATTTTTGTTCTTTTTCCTGAGTTGGAAGTCTGGGAAGACTGTTCCAGGTCAGCAGTCTGGACATGCTGGCGGTGCTGCTAGCCTTGGGGCAGGAAGAACAGTGTCATTACCTGATTCTCTTTGTGACCTTGAAGCCCAGAGCAGCCAAGGAACTATCAGAGGACTTAACACTTACTTTTACTTAAAGGAAATCCAGTAATCTCAGCATTTCTTTCCAGCCTGACTCAGTTGGTATATAGCAAGGATGGGCAAATAAATCTCACCCACCACCAGTTTTTCACAAACAAAGTTTCACTGAAACACAGCGATGCTGATTCTTTCATGTATTGTCTGTGGCTGCTTTCACACTTTCACACTTAGACAACAACAAAGTTGAGTAGTTGTGACAAATGATATATGGCCTGCAAAGCCTGAAATATTCACTGTCTGTCCCTTTTCCAAAAGCATTTGCTGGCCACTGCTATATAGGGTATGCTGAATTGGGTTCAAATGGCTTGGTATGACCTGAAACTGCAAGTTGGCTTCCTTGTCCCCTGCCATTGAGGCTGAACTACTTCTGGACCATACTACATGAGATTGTTGTATCTGTTGCTATAGCTGTGACTGTGAGCCAAGTGCTGTGTCCCATTGGATAGCATGTGCTTGGTGACACCCTCTCCCCGTGTACAGCTGCCTCTTTAAGGCAATTCCCTGCCACACTGTCAAGGACAGGAAGATCTGGTGTGATTTCCCAGATGGGGAATTGTGCCCGTTGCTAGCCTCTTCTCAGAAGTAGTGATGAGAGATAGCATTAGCTAATGGGTAGGTATCCGACTTAAAAGTGCAAACTCCTGGGTTTTCACACTCTAGTTTTTATGCGATCCTGGGTATGTGATTCTTTCCTGTCTTGGTATTCCTATTTAAAACACTGATCTAGCAATCCCAAGCCATCTTCTCCACTCTTAAGCCCTTGTTCTGAATAACACAGTGATTTGGGATCTCTTCCCACCTTCCTCCAGGAGGCCAGCTTGTCAGCACACACTGACTGGTGGCTGCACATACAGCACTGTGATCATTGCTGTGTTGGGGAAACCTGAACTTTTAGAGAAAGGGCCATAAGGTATTATTAAAAGATCAATGTCACAATTTATCTCTCTTCACAGTTCAAGGCTGTAGGAAGTACAGTTCTCAGAGGACAGGGGCAATATATAGGGATTTGGTGATCATTTCCAAGGCCTTTTGCAATGACCCCTTTGTCCTCTCTGAGACCTCAGAAATTGCTCTTTGCTGCTGCTTGAAAATGACATCCACATGCTGGACAACCCCAACTGAAAACTCAGACTGTTGCCCTGACCTATTTCCCTTCTTCCTGCTTCCCTTCCTTCCTGCTGGCATTAAAAGGAAGGCTGTCCCCCTGGGGAGCTGATTCTGCAGACTGCAGAGGCCAGGGCACAGTCCTGGATGTCCTCTTTCTCCCCTAGCCCCTGCTTTTTTAAAAAACAAACAGAAATACATAAAAGCATTACAAGTAACTGTTGCTGTTTGAAGAAAGTGTTTCTTTCTTATTTTCAGGGGAACATGCCCCTCCCCTGAATATCGGTGTATATTTATGAAGGGGTGTATGTCTGGGAAAGAAAACTTAGAGTAAAAGAAAAAGTGATTTTTGTCTCCTTTGTTTTGGCTCCAAATGTGCTGCATCCTATCTGAAAAAGATATCCTGGTCTAAGCAGTTTAAAGTAGATCTAAATCTGTGTTCCTTCCCACACCCTGTCTTTTCCTCACATTGTTCCTTCCATAAGTGCTGTTCTATATGCTCTGTTAGCCCTTTTTATTCCATCTGTCTGTGCGGGTCCCTTCCCTGTTGAGTAGACACATGGGAGAAAGAACAGTAGCAAAGTTTTATCTCTGGATCAAAGTATGGAGGATTGTTCAAGCCACAGGGAATTCCAAGAGGTTAAAGGACACCCGGTATGGGTGAAGCCAGTGAAACCTGCTCTCTGACTCTCCCTGATTGCCATGTCCCTTGGGAATCCTGGCTGAGGCACTAATAATTACCTGCTGGAAAAGCAAGCAGGCTGTCTGGCAGTGTTTTATTTATTTGCACAAAGACACCTTATTCCGGATTATCTCAGCCACCGCCCAGGAAAAAGGGAATACATTATGGTCAGCTTTCTAAACAGCTCTCTTATCCCTCGAGGTTTTAAAGGCTATTTGGGGGCTAAGGCCTTTCTTACCTCCTCACACATGCATGACAGTTCATCAGTAACCAGTGGTCTTTAAATTCAAAGAGTTTGTTCTTAAATGGTATTTTCTTTGAAGAGGACTCAGGTAAAAAAGAAAAAAACAATTCCTGTCTTGATAGTGATCAAACTTTAATTTTATATAGCATTTTCTAGTTTAAAAGTGCTTTCATATATATTTCACTTTAATCTCATAGCAAACCTATAAGAAAAATGCTATCCCAGTTTTATAGTTCAGGAAACAGAGATGCACAGTAACTTGCCTCTATTTGCATAGCTAGTGGTAGGACAAATAGTAAAACTCAAATGTCTGCATTCCAAATCAAGTGCTGTTTCCCCCAAATTTTGCGAGTTTTGCTATTAGAAGGTGATCGTTCTTTTAGCCATATTTTATCATTTTTCAACCCTAGAATATCTGAAACTAATTAAAGGACTAGTGGAGGACCTCCCTGAAGGTCCCACATTCACCAAGAAGAGTCAGTGTTCTATAAGGCATGGTTTCTGACGGTGAGTGGCTGCAAGACTGCAGAGGGCTTTGAAGTATTGTCACAGTTCTTTTATCTTTTGACTGCCTGACTCCCGCTTCATATATTGTTTGGCCTTTGTGGGCCTTACTTTATTTTTATATAATGACTGCTTAATTTCCGTTTGCTCATGTGTATCCATATTCCTATTTCTAGTCTTTCTTAAAAGACAAATCTGACTATGTAAATGAATTTATTTAAAAAGATATAACTCCCCATTGCCTCTGGGATAAAGTCAGATCTCCTTAGTTTACAGATATCCTTGTTTACCTTTCCAACCTCGTGTCTCACTACCATCACTCACTTTATAATTTGTACCTTATCAGAATGGACCTATTATCCTTGCAGTTCCTTTTATGTATCATTACATTTTGTCTCATCTCTCAAGTAGACTTACGCTCTCCACCCAGTACATCAGTCATCCCCTTTCCTTGCTTTCCTATTCATACCCGTTCCGTAAGGCCAACCGCCTTTCCTCAGAAGCCTGCCCTCGCTCCCCGAGCATGGGTAAGATGTCCTTCCTTTGGTCCCCGCAGCACCCCGTGCATACATCTGTCATGCACTTACCAACAGTACTGAAGGGATCTATGACCCAAATCTCTCCCCATAGACCGTAATCTCCTCAAGGACAGGAACCATGTTTTTGTCTTTGTAGTTCCAGTGCCTAGTATATAAGAGATCCGCAGTAAATAGGTATTTGTTAAATCAACTAATCAATTCCCTGTGACCTAATTCTAGAGATTGGGAAAAAAGGCCTGTTCTTCTGTTCTTTGTGGTTCTTTAGGAAAGCTCTCTAAGTTTGGCATTTGTGGGGGAGGGGAGCAGGAGGCTTTAAGAGTACTGAGGATGGACACATGGCTGCTAATTCAGGAATTTCTCATTGAAAAAGTCCATAACCAAGACCTGACTGTGCACTTACTATGGGACCCTGACCTCCCTGGGTCTCCCTGTCTGTTTAAAGGTAATGAGATAATGATGTGTAAGCATTTTGAAAACATTTTAGTGTTCAAATAGAAACTGTTAGTGTCCCTTCGCTCTTCTAATATAGGCTACCTGTCTCTCCCTCCCTGGTATGTGTCCTGTCCTCTGCTTTCACAGATTAGTTTATTAAATGAGGTGAAGAGTTTATTTTGAAGTTTAGGTCAAC
Source organism: Avahi laniger (assembly GCA_963575035.1). Lineage (NCBI taxonomy): Eukaryota > Metazoa > Chordata > Mammalia > Primates > Indriidae > Avahi > Avahi laniger. Next base: position 34,124 of record CAUYSK010033336.1, read on the forward strand.
AAATTCCTGTCTGGAGATGGGCTGTAAGCACTATGTGAATACCAGGCTGTTATCTGCCCACCCACAGCCCCTTCCTTTCTGGGCTCTTGGCCCTTGCCAAGTACTTCTAAAAGCCCTGGAAGGAGGGCCCTTGACTCCCATTCCAGACCATAAATGAAAGGGGCATCACAATGAGAAGAGATGAGAGAAAAGTTTGGAATGGAGGATGCTGTCCCATTGCCCTTTTTCCCCCTGGCTGCTGGGTCTCCCTTGTAAGGCAGCTTAGCCTCCAGTCAATGGTGGCCTGCCCCAAGCAAGCTCAGCAGTGTGTGCTGATGGGTGCCAACAGTGTGCTGGCTCCAGTGGGATTCCTCTCTGCAAAGCTGCTGGCTCAGCTAGGCTGTTTCCCTATTCTTCCACTTAGAACTTTCATAGCCAGTCAAGCACAGAAGTGCATCCATTCTTCTGAAATAGCTACTGCACCTAATTTTTCATTGACTTGGCCAAGATCCTATTACCTGTAATTATGTCATACAGGCTGATTGGTGCAGGTTTGATAGGCTTCACTGCCCTCCAGAGGCTAGTGTTCACATCCCAAACTGGCTGTTAGGCTTGAGGGTGGAATAAGGTATGCTTTAGGACCACAAGAGATTTGGCTTCCCTGGGACATGTAGGAAGGTCTTAAGAATATAATTCTATCCCAGGGAAGAAAATCCTTTTCAGCAGAAGCATTTCTTCCCTTCCCCTAGGGAATTGGTCCCCACTATTGTAAACTCTTCTTAAGAGATTTATGTTTTCTCCAGCAGGTCAATTTATTTTTTTACTGTTGTTCCTATCAGAAAAAACAAGAAAGAAATACTGTCCTTAGACCTGACAGTTTCACTTTCTTCCTCTAAGGAGAAGTAGCAGAAACGTTGGCAGTGCCAAGACTATCCTGGCACTTACTTTTCCTCTCCATCTTTAGTTTTGACTCAGCTCAGTCCCAGAGTAAAGATGTGAAAGGCTCAAACATGATTTGCTCTTGCATTTTTCTACTAGAAAGGTCCAAAATACGTACTTTATACCTCATCTAAATTGAGGCCTCGTCATACGGATAGTGGGCGGTGAATGCCATTGCATTTATTTGTTCATACATGGTCATAAAAATCCTCCAAACAGAGCCTTGTGAAGCAGAACCCTTGTTGCTCTTGCTACTACCCATCTTACATGAAATGATACTCTTTATGAGCCATCCCTCTGGAAGACAGCTGTTGCCAGGCATATTCAGACTCCTGGTCTACTTTCCTTATACCTATGTAGGGCCTGTGACCCACAACAAATGGAAAAATGTTATGAGGAAGAAGAGACTGCTGGAGTCCCCTAGAGGTAAGGTTTGTGCTAGGAGAGCTGGGTGCCATTTATTTCATTTAGATGCATCAGATGCTCCTAGTAACAACAGTTCCTTGTTTCTCTTACCTCTTCAATCATCCTGAATATTCACTGCTTCTTGAGCTTTGGTGAGGGTTCTCTAAAAAAAAAAAAATGGAAGCTAATATTCTTAGTGTATAACAAAGGGCTGAAGAAAAGCAGCTCAGAATTTTTTTTATTTTTTTTGAGACAGAGTCCTGCTCTGTCACCCAGGCCGGAGTTCAGTGGCACTAACATGGCTCACTGCACCCTCGACCCCTCCCCACGCCACCCCCGGCTCAAGTGACTCCTGTCTCAGCTTCCCAAATATCTGAGAGTACAGGCTTGTGCCACTACACTAATTTTTCTTATTATTCTTTTTATAGACACAGGGTCTTGCTGTGTTGCCCAGGTTGAGAATTTTTGTTTTTCAGGTAAAATACCATATTGTAAAGTCTGTCCATTTCCTTCTAGAAGCCTAATTTGGAGAAATACCTTCTGACAAGCAGATATTTCTTTTACAAACTAAAGATGACCTCATACAGACCTGCCTATTACCTATTTTCAGAAGAGCTTCTGAACCCAACACATTGGCTAACAGCCACGTAGCCTTGAGTGCGAGCTTTCATGTATTTGGAGTGTCTTCAAGCCTTACACCTCCCTGCTCTGTTGTCCTAAACATTGCAAGCCATGCCCATTGTCTGAATTTCCTTCTTGCAGTTACGTAATTCAACTCTTATCTTTATAGAACACAGCTCTTAATATACAATACAAGGCTACCTGAGCCACCAGCAAAGCATAAGCAGATTGTAGATTGTATTTGCTCTCCAGGTAATATAAACATTCTAGTTTCACATGTGACTCCCCCCAAGGACACAGGAGTGACTGTTCTGGTGGATGAGCTGACCTTAACCTGCCGTCTTCTTGCACGCTCACGCCCTGTGTCTGTTGCCAAGGACTTAAAGAGAACTCCTGTGTTCCAAACTTGGCTTTATTGATGAACTCCCCACTTGCTACTCCACCCTTGACAGTTTCTGCTCAGCTGAACTTAAATGGATTTTGAAAATGAAAGTGACCAATGGTCTGTTATGAAATGCTGTGGTGCATGAAATAAGATTATGAGCAAGCTTGAGAATTAACAACAGATAGCCTAACCTGGCTCAAATAACATGTGTCACATAGTCAGAAAGGAATAGCTCATCCTTAGACTCCTCTTCAGGACATGTAAGGACATCTTTTCCTTCTTGGTTATTTAACAGAAACTCTGTTAGTAACATGTGAAGAGTCAGACCTGGGTTCTCATTCCAGCTTCAACATTTCCTTTGTGACCTTGGGACACCATCCTTACCTTCTCTAAACCCAGGGCAATCTTGGTGCCTGTTAGGATTCAATATGAAGGGTGTACCTAGCATTGTGCAGTGTAGCAGCCCTACTAAACATAATTGCCTTGCCTATGTAAGGAGGGTACCTTCTCACCAGGGTTATTGTGAAAAGAAAGTATGCATGTAAAATACTCAACACAGAACCTGATAGATATTAAGCACTCAGTGAACAGCAGCTTACAGCATCATTTTTATTGTTAACAGACATTCTGTCAGAGGCAAACTAAAATCTAGGATTTGAACTTCATTATAGACAAAACACTATACCCTGACAGAGTTGTAGGCTGAATATAGGTATGTGTGTTGTGAACAGCATTCATATTAGAATCAGCAAAGAGTAGTCCTCTCCAGTGCTCCTCACTCCCCAGATCTGTCTGTTTAAGCAAGTGATGGCAAACACATACATGCTCCCCCATCCATCTATCCACCTGTGCCCGACATGGCTAGTCAGTCACAGCACTACTTTAGCTTGGGGCTCAGATCTTTCTCAAAACAGGGCTAATCAAAACCAATACCAGTTGGATGGATTTGGCACTGGCATGGAAACCTATTTGCCATCCTTGGTCTAAATTCGCCAAAGAGCATTTCTTTAAGTGCCTTCAGGGCCAGCCTTTTTCTATGAAGTAAGATAAAACTGTCTCTCTTCCTCTGATTCTACATGGTCCTACACATTAGGCAGTATCACGTTCTGCGGAAAAGCAGAGATATGGAGGTAATGCCAATGAGTCCTAACCTATGCAAAAAGCGTTTTCTAGACTTGACTATGGACTGATAAAGCCAGCCATCACCAAAGGGCAGGGGTGTAAAGCCAGGAGTTCACCTCATACATGACTAACGAATAACAGCTTGAGTGTATCTTTGCCATGTACTCAGGGGATATTTTCCATGGGGATATTTGCAGAATGATCTGCCAGCACCAAGGGCTCTCTATGCTTTTTCTCTATTTATAACAGTCTACTTCCCCCTTGTCACTGTGACTTGAAAATGAGGGATACCTGTATAACCTATCTAGAGACCTGGCTGGCCCAGGCCTCCTTATCCTCTGATGGAGCAGCAGTGCCCTTTTTTGTCCCTATGCTTCCTACCACAACCACAGCAATCTAAGATTGCCGTGGATCTATCCTTGATCTGCATTAAGTTGGAGAGTTGGAAGATTGCACAGTGCCAGCAGGAGCCCTAAAGAAAGATCTAGGTGTTAACTAGGACTGAAAAGGATAGGAAAAGAACCCCAAGAAAAATCGTTTGGGAAGGTCACTGCAACAAGAACAGCTATCCATGGAACTAGGAATGAAAGGTTGACTGGAAACCGCCTCACTGTGCCACTTTTCTTCCCAGGTGAGCATAAGGCCTTCTTCTTCTCCCTTTCCTTTCTCGTGATGCAGTGGCATTCTTTTTAATGATTACCAGAAAAGAGTCTTGGCATTGGACGTACATGCCAATAAGACAGGCAGGTTGCTCCATTCCCTCCCAGAGGCCTGCACAGGCCACGTCACTTCACAAGTCTCTTCAGTGCTTGCAGTGCGGGGGTGCTGTTACCTCTCCAGTTAAATAAATCTAGAACCACTGACCCAGGGTTTTTATAGCAGTGCTGCAGCCTCATATGAGGACATGCAACAAATAGTCCATTACCACTGATTGGATATGGATTTTTGGCCTGGCCACATGCCACTTGGTAATTTTAGAATAGGGTCACTTTTGAAATTGAAAGATTCTTTGTAGGAGGAGACTGCTGTTTGCTAAATAGTTGCTTCTTATCGTCATGTACTCTCATAGCCATGCTCCCCACCTCCAGAGTGGGGGGCCAGTCTCGTGGCCTGCCTGGCAGAGAGGGCCAGAGCTCCTTCTTCATCAGCTTCCAGGGCTGCAGACGTGGCCGTTTCCAAACGCCCAGGGTGCACTTAACCACTTCCTCCTTCTAATCTCAGCACTTCCACTCTAAGCACATCAGCAGCTTTGTAACTTACTTTTTTTTTTTTTTTTTTTTTACTCCATTTCAGCCCTTCAGCAGGTATTTGTGGGAGGAAGGTGGGGAGACTGGCAAACTATGGTGTCACTGATTTCAGAATGATACATTTACATCCTGAGTCATTGTCTCTGGAGATTCCTTTAAGCAAGAGTGCCAGTAGTGTTCTGAAGGGCTCTCCTTCTCACACACCAGTGACGGCCCGCCTTGGTTTCACCAGCTGCAAAATGGGTGTGCTAAGCCCTCTCCTGCCTTGAGAATGCTGAAAGGTGAATACTCACATGTGGCAGGGAGGTTTCTGAGGAGTTCCCAGCCCCAGATGATATGCTGAGTGTGCTGTGTGACCTGGAGAGGGACCTCTGGTCTGACAGTTTCTTCTCTCAGCAGCCTCTGAATAATTAGGCCCAATTGGTGGAAGAAGAGAACTGTTGGTCTGGGACCCTGACATCTGACCATTCTGTCCTGTTGGGGTAACTTTGGTCAGTATTCCCTTTTCTCTCTGCCATGCAGTCTGTTGCATTGCCTTTTTCTTGATAGAAGCAAGGTCCTGAATTTGGTTTCTGATAAGCGGCATATCCTAAATAGAATCTGTCCCAGAGGAATTAGGTGTCCTCTCAGTCATCTTTGTGGCCTACTAGTTGGACTAAGCCCCGACTTGAAAATGAAAATCAGACGCTAAATGTTATGTCTTTGCGTTATGGGTTGTTGTGCCCATCTATCATAACACTGTGTCTTGTTTCCTGGTTGTCTGGATAAGACCGTATTTACATATACAGTTTGTCCTCTTGCCTGAGTACAGTCAGTATCCCTTTCACCCTGAAATTTCCAACAGACCTCTAACATTTTGACCCAGACCTCTGATATTTATGCCATGTCTTTCAGCCCAAAGTGTTTCCAAGGACAGGCCTGTGCCCAAGAAGTCATAATCTTTATTATTTTCAAGTATGGTGTGAGATAGTTTCACTTTATTTGCTGCCTATCTATATTTTCTTGGCATGTGACCTAGGAGCAGGGTTAGAACAGTGTAGCTATAGATTACGCTTGACATTTTAGATTCTTGCTTTCCTGTCCAGAATTATAGTCAGTTGTTGAGATAGCCCAGCCCAACACCAGTAAAGTGTGGCAGCTTCAAAATTTGAGATGTTGGGATCCACAGCACCTCTCAATATACAGGCATCTAGCCTTACATCAAGAAAAGTCATATGGCTCCACATGCCCTGTGGCCCTCGTGACACATCTTCAGCACATTAGGTGCAGAGGGAGGCACTGAGACAGCTCTTCACGGCCAGCTCCCCCAGGTGTGAGAAAGGGCTCATCATGCCACACTCACAGGTGCACCCAAGCATGCCTAACCCTCAGTGACGGGAAGATGACCTCCAGGAAAATACAGCAGCCTCATACTGCCCAGACTTTCTTTGTCTGTCCTTTCTCTTTCATTCTTTCACCCACCCCCCTGTGTTTCTGTAATTTGTACAGTATCATTGAGAGGTGTTGAAGAGATCAATAGCAATTCACCTTTTCCCTTATTGATTTAAGTGACGGCAAGAAAAAATGGCAGGCAGTACCAATTCATTTATCATGAGCCATCCATTTCCTACCAAGCCACCAGTGACCTCTCCCTCTACCTGTTACGTTGCTGATCTGCAGTTGGGATTACTCCTACTTCCAAGCTGCTTTAATAGGGTTGAGAGAACCACTGCATTCGTCCCCTGGAATCAAAGCTAGGTGAGGGAGGAGACTGCAAGTACTGAACAGGAAAATTGCCGTGGAGCCTATTCTTTGGCTTTATTTGAGGGTCTCACAACATGCGCTGTGCTCTCAAGCCGAGGCAATATGGAAGTTGATGTCTCACTCATCCTTTCCCCAGCAGCCGACCCCTCCCCACCACCAATATGACATTTTTCTAAAGGGCATAGCCTTCCTTTGTTATCTGTTTTCCCACAGAATGTAAATTGAGTATGGTGAGTGAAAAGTCTGTGACCCCTGTGAACTGGTTCCATTTTTGCTGAAGGGTCAAAGGTTCTGTCATTCCTTTCATGAGCCTTTTAGTATCAGCTTTGGCACACCCTGGGGGAATATGAGATTCTCAGGGTCAGGCCTAGTGGGGTTGGGAGTGAAGGAAGGGTTTTTATTCTTAGAGGGTTCTGATCTACCAGAGGATGAAGAGTGGAGAAAGTTGTTGTCAACTTCTTTCTCTACCCTAGAAATAAGCATAGGGAGGATATGTGAGTATGTTTTGTTCACTCTCACTGGTAACACCCTCTAACTGTCACTTGGAAAAGGTGATGGGGAGCTCTTCCCCCATCCCCTCAAATATGATATTTTAGCTGCCAAACTGTGCATGACAAATACTTATTTGTTCACTCACCTGGTGGAAAGGCCAGGGTTCTTTGAATCTCAGGACTCTTAAAAGGGAAGTTAGCACTAACTACAAAGCCCAAGCGTGGTTAACCCAGCTTCTACTTCTCTTTGATATATCTTATTTTGAATGTGTTGCTTCTTACACAGAAGCAACCGTTGTCTACCATGCCCAGTGTGGCCATAAGGGCCTCTTAATCCCTCCATCATTGCTGAAGTTTGCTTTCATAGCACAGGGTGAGCCAATCCCCAGAAACTCCTGCCTGTGTAGAGAGTTGGCAGAGAGCTAGTATTTGAAGGTCTACCTGGGTAACCCTGCTCAGCCACTTACCTGAGTGAGCAGTTAATGTGACCAGTGGGAGTGGCAGTTCCCATAGCTGGCTCTTGTCATCAGGGAGGTTGCAGTCTCTTATGTCAGCCCCAGCACACAGCCAGGCTTCTGTGGAGGAGCACTGCCATCTCAGTCATGTTTCCTGAGTGCCCAGTGGGTTGAGGTCACTATTTTGGATGCCCCTCTCCCAGTAGGCAGGTTTCGCTAGAAACCCAGTCGCTGTGTCAGGTAGCTCTGCGGTCTGCGGATGCCAGAGCTGGAGAAGGCAGCCAGCTCTCTGTGAAGCTGGTTAATTACATGTGACGCTGCCAGCAGGATGATTGTTTTTTTCCCATGGATCATTAATAAACCATTCTGGCCTGACAATTCCATCATCTTCCTCAGCTTTTTCGGACAGGTCTTCCTCCTTTTTAGTCTAAAGCTTTAGAAATGGCTGGGAATGGCAAAAGGGAGGGAAAAGAAGAATCTATTTCCATTTAATGCACATGCTTTTTCCTAAGCTGGAAAGTGGCCCCCTGCTTTCAGATCATCTTGGCAGCCAGAGTACAAAGGGTTCACGGCTTGCCATGGGTGGGAAGTGCTAGTGGCTTGGCTCCTAATATTTGCCGCAAACTACAGACCAGGCCTGATTTGGAGACGAGGCAACCAGTGCAGCAGATGGCAAATAGTCCTGCTCCACTGGGGCTCGAGATACAAACCATCTTCTTCCTTCAACCAAGGCAGCCTCATTCCTGCTATGCCTGCGTACAGAAAGCATTTCTGATTTTTTAGAAACTCCTTTTTTAGGCAAAGACGGAAGAAGGCAAGCAAATATAATACGGGAAACTCAATCTAGTTACAAACATTTCCCTGTCAAACAAACTAAAATAGAGCATTTCCTTTGTTGGCTAGAAGAATTTAGAATAGAAATCTACATTTCTCCATAGAGTACTGAGTGCAAAAATAATAAATGGATTATAAATAGAAATGAGTATGACCCATTCAGTTTCCAAGGACTTAAGCATGCAGCCTTCATAATACTGAAATAGAGCATTCTATAGCTATAAGGGCTCTAGAGGTTATATAGTCCAATACAAACATTTCACAGTAGTTGAGGAAACTGAGGCACGAAGAAGTTAATCACTCGGGCACATTCACTTAGTAAATTCCCGGTAGAGCTGAAGTCTCCGTCCCCGTTGTATTGCTCTTCCCTTTGTCCCCACAGTGCCTCCCAGACAACTGCCACCACCACCTGAAGTACAAGTAATAATTTTAGAATATGGCAGTGGCATACAAAAGGGAGTAAGTGATGTGACAGAGGCAAACAGAAGAGGTAAACAAGTGAATCCTCTTTAAATTGTATTATCTTAATGAGAAAAGGACAGGAGGCTACGACAGAAGAAGTCATGCGGGGCCTCAGCCTTCTGTAAGGAGACTCTTCCTAGACAGGGGTGCAAAGATAACTACACACAGGATGAGAGGCATGCCAGAGAGGGAGGAGTACAGGTGTCTGACAGACCTGGAATTTTCCATTGCTTTTCCTGGTACGCAATTGTAGAAAAGCTGCTGCCTATTCATGTCAAATCTAAGCTTCAGACGAGCCCGAAGGAAACAACCAAGGAGTGCTAAATTGTTACTTGTTGAGGCTTTTTTCTTTTTCTTTTCTTTTCTTTTTTTTTTTTTTTAATTGCGAGAGTCTGGGAGAGGTCAAATTGCCTAGCTGGGATTGCCCTTGAACTCCCTGGGTGGGACTCCAGCTCCAGCACTCTGTTCTGGTCAAATTCAGACAGGGCCTGGGGTGGGCCCACGGGTGCCATCCCTTTGAAAACCCCAATATCTTGTGCTCTTGGACCTGCTCCCTGCGCTCTCACAGGAGGCTGATTCGGCAGCCTTGCCGTGTGGTCAGGGCCTGGGAGTCTCTCCCACTCTGTAGCTGAGGCTGGGTGCCCATCTAGTTAGCAGTGACGTCTGTTTGTCTTTTAAGGGGTCGTCAAGTGGGGGAGGAACAAATCACGTTTTCCAGCAATTTAATTTTATTAACTCTGATTTTTCCCCCCTTTTCCAAAGCACAGCTAAATGGAGCTAAACATATACACGAGGGTTATATTTAGTCCTGATGGTGTGGTAGAGTAGAAGAGGCACAGACATAGAGGTTTATCTGCTACCTAGTAAACACAGGGAGGTGTCAGGGCTAGAGAATTCAATAGTGATAATAAGCATTTATGTGGTGCAATGACAACTTTGATACAGGCCATAATTTTCTTGGGACTGCTATTAATTGTGCTTCTGCCTGTGAGCGGCCCCCTGGTGAGGGGCTTGGAACACCACGCAAGTTAAGCTATATTAAACATCAATTAAGACAGCGTAAAATAGAATCTGAATAAAATATGCAAAGGTCAGAGTGGCTGTGAACATACAGACAAGGAACTGGGAAAAGAATGGTTAGGACCTGGTGAGCCTCGTACACTGTGATTCACGTGCCCAGGTGCTCTTAGCTTCTGTGAGATGCCAGGTTTAGTAGGTGTGCTGGAGAGTGAATATGGTAGCCTCCAAGTTCAATCCTTCCTCAAAGGGGTTTCAGAAACTGCTCATTGTAGCCAGCAAGAGATGAGAGAGGACAACCAGAGTCTACCAGTGCTGTCTAATAGAACTTTCTGTGTGATGGACATGTTCTTTATCTGTGCTGTCCGATACATATGGATATTGAGCACTTTAAATGCGGTTGGTGCCCCTGAGGAACAGAATCTTTAATAAAATTTAATTAATTTTAATTTAAATAGCCACATGTGGCTAGGGGCCACCATATTGGACAGTGCAAGACTCTAGAGAGTCCTTTGCCCACTGGGCACTCTGAAAATGTGATTTCCATAGTGATTCCAGAACAAATCTGCACCTTCCCATATACCAGTGAGTGTGTTTTCTCAATACTTTTTTTTTTACCCTTACCCCTCATGCCCTTAACATAAACTTCCAAATTCTTTGATACGGGTCACACACAATGCCAAGAAATAAGAAAGGAGGTCAGTGCCTGAATCACATCAGACAGCCTTGGCCTTATTCTTGCCTCCTTCTCTCCTGACAGCCCCTAGTCAAGCTAATACTAGTGTCTCCCACTCTCCCAGACAGAAAAGAAGGGAAAGGCTCTGGATCTGTGGCTGAAGATCGCAGATCTATGGAGCTGTCACGGTTCCCACTGAACATCTGATTCAGTTGCCGAGTCTAACCCAGAGTTTCCCAGAACTGCAGGGATTGCAGCATTCCCAGGTCATCCAGGCAATACTCTCCTGACATTCTTTGATTTTTTTGGCTCCTGAAATGAAAATACGTTTTCCCTATAGCTCTTTCAACACTTGTTGAGTGCTTAAAATGAATCTATTCATTAGGAAGACATAGTATAGTGGAACAAAGAACCATGCTTGCAATCAGAAATCCCGTGTTTAAGACTCTCTTCATTTACTAACTCAGTGACCTTGACAAAATCATTACACCTCCCTGAGGCTTCATCTTCATCTTCCCCAATAAAAATGAGTGTGTTACACTGAATGACCTGTGGGTACTGAGAGGACACAGAAGGAGCTCTCTGCCTCCACACAGTCTCCCTCTGCAGATGTTAGCCTGCATGTAAAGCAGCCCTTTCCTGAGGCCACCCAGAGGCTTCCAGTGGGCCTAGTTACCACTCACCCACACATACAAGTTGTTGTCCAGCAACACAGACACACCCTGAGCTAGACTGCTTGGCATTATTGCTTCTGGTGGGTTTTGTACTCATATGAACCCCAGGAAAGCCAAGAACAGTTTCCGGGATGCCATTTGGGCCTGTCGCAGAAGACGGCAAGTGGTTTCTTGGCTTGGGCAGTGGGTCCATACAGCAAGAGGGGTTTGGGAGCTACCTGAAGTGTGCAGAGCTCCACGTCAGCTCACTGGCTGTTTGCCAGCCCTCCTCCACCCAGCAGTCACTAGTCACTGCTCCCGGGATTGTCCCCAGCCACCCAGAGCCCCTGTGGAGCTGCTAACACTGCACAGCTCACAAAGGGCCCTGTAGCATCTCTAATTGAGGAGCTGGTGAGCGGACGCCCTCAGTAGAGGTATTTTTAGCTGCAATGATACAGCCTCATCTTTTTGCACGATGTTTTGTTTGGTTATTTTTTAAATGAGATAAATAAGTGAAATTGAAGACTGTGGTACTTACACCCCAGTGCCAACACCCAAGAAGTTTTGATGTACCCCCCTCACCACAGGCCAATGTAATTAATCCTCTCTAAGATCAGGTGGTGAGGCTCACAGTATGTCAGAATATTAGGCCAAATAGACAGTATGCACAGAAGCAAGAAGAGCTAGAAATAGAGAGGAGAATGATGCAGACTGGCTCAGTGCAGAGGTGCTGAGGGCCCTGTGAGCAAGCAGCCTGGACACCTGGGAGCTACCCTCATTCCAGGCCTTTCAGACCGATAATGGATCTGGTGGATCAAGTGAGTGGGCTCAACTCCTGAGGAGAGGGCAGCCTTGCAGTGTACAAAGGATGCAGTTCTGTGCCTTGCTGACTTGTTAATGCTTTTGTTTTCCTTCTCTTCATCCTGTCTGTGACTACTCACGTTTTCCTTGGCTTTTTTATTGTTTACCACCCAGTGATCAGGGGCTAGAGGACATTCACGGAGCTCACCTCAGACCCCATGGCAGAATCTTGGATTCAGGGCAGTGGTTCTAAGCCCTGGCTGCACACTGGAATCATGGGGCAGGGTGGCCTAGGAAAGCTACTTATGTCTGGGTCCCCTCCAAAGATTCTGGCTTCATCAAGCACCAGCTTTTTATTTCAAGTTTCCCAGGTATAATAGCTGATACCAAGGCAAAACTTTGTTAATTTTGGTAGGTATGTTAACAGCACTGTAGGTTATATAAGAAAATGACTGTATTTTTTAGAGACGCATACTGAAGTATGTAAGGTTGAAATGGCATCATGTCTAAGCTATACATTAAAATACTTCCTCAAAGAAAAAGGGGATAGATGAAGCAAATATGACAACTTTGGTAATTTTTGGATCTGGCTGCTGGGTATATATATGGGTGTTAATTACCATTTTTGGTGTTTCAGATTTTTCGTATCATCAAAGTTTTCTTAATAACACAAATGGGTTTTTGGTCTTGCTTGAGGGTTTTTTGTTTTGTTTTATTTTGTTTTGTTTTAAGACAGGGTCTTGCTCTGTCACCTGGAGCTAGAGTGCAGTGGTGTCACCATAGCTCATTGCAACCTCAAACTCCTGGGCTCAAGTGGTCCTCTTGCCTCAACCTCCTGAGTAGCTGGGACTACAGGCTTGTGCCACCACACCCGGCTAATTTTTCCATTTTATTATAGAGACGAGGTCTGGCTGAGGCTGGTCTCGAACTCCTGGCCTCAAGTGATCCTCCTGCCTCAGCCTCCCAAAGTGCTGGGATTATAGGCATGAGCCACCAAGCCCAGCCTACAAATGTTTTTTTAAAAAAATTTTATGGCTCCCCAGGTGATTCTAATGTGTAGCTAAGATTGAGAATTGCTGGTTTAGGAGATTAAAGTTAGATGACCATACCCTAGAAGATCAGTTTTAACTTTGGACTTTGTCTAACCTAAGCCTGATCTTTCTGGATAAGTTACCATGAGCAAGTGGGGGACAGGATGGGGACAATAATCAAATTAGACCTGTATCTAGAATCTGAATTCAGGAGTGGCTTCACTGTAACTGGCCCTGAGAGCTGTTGTGCCTTGGAGTTTACCTGCCTTATCACCTGCCAGCACTGCATGACCCATATCATGGCCCTCTCTGGCTATGCCAGGGCAATGGAAGACAGCTGCGGCTGCACTGTGACACATGCCACAGGAGAGCTCTGATCTCCCAGGAGTGCTCAGCACTTTACCAGGTGGGATTTGGCTAAAGCTGGGGAGGGGGACTGAAGCTTGTACCTCCCCCCTTCCCAGGAGTCCTCATGCTCTCAGCTCTGCATGCATGTGTGTGAGGGCTCCTTTGTGTCCTCAGTGCCTGTTGCACTTCCCAAGCACTATTTTGCTCTGGCTGCTCAGCAGGTGGGATGAACAGCAGCTTCCTGCAGCCAAAGTAAAGGGAGCTCTGGAGCTCAAGCTAGAAGCTACTATGCTACATTTATACACCACATCCTTGCTTAGGACCCTGGCTTAGCACTTCATTCAGGGGCAGGCTGCTAGCTCTTCTTTACTCAGGGGGCTTTGTGATTGACACCTAAACATTAAGCTAGTCTGTGTGTTGCACAGGGATGCTGAAGCAGAGGGAGGGCTATGGATTGCCCAGGTCCCGAATCCAGTCCGAAGGTTTGCATGGCTGCCCTCCTTCCCACTCTCAGGGAGCACTGAGACCATCCTTTCAGCCAGTGTCTGCCTCAGAGAGGTGCAAAAGTCACCGTCTGCCTCTGTAGGAGGGCCTGGGCATCTCTGTCTTTTGCACAGAGTCAGAGTCAGTACTGGTTCCACCACTGCCCTGCGCCTATGTCTAAAATCCAAACTGCCACGTAAACCAGGATGGAGAAGAAAAATAAAAAAGAAAATAAATAAAATAAAATCCAAACTGGGAGATTTTCTTCCTCAGCCCAGTTCTAAGAACACGTAGCCTCCAAGGCACTAAAATTTAAAACTCTAAGCGAACATTTCTTCATCTGCACTTCTTCATAGGCCTCTTTGGACAGGAGGAGGCAGAGGCTTTCCCTGACTCTGGCTTGCTCCCTCCCTGCACACGCCTCCACTGTCACCACTCTCAGACTCTCCCTCATAACTGTTCACCCCTGGGTGCTGAGCGCCTCACGGGCAAGATCAAATCTTCGATCTCCATTGTTACACAGCACCCGGCAAGGTGCGGGCCACTGTACTGGTTCTAAATAAGCATACTCACGCATAAGTGAACCACAGAAGGGTTATGGCAGCGAATGCCACTGTGCTAAGGGTCAGAAACCTCACATTTAAATGAGTTTCTCATTCATTTGGACGTATGAATCTAAACTGTGTGGTGATCTATGCCCTGCCTAAGTTAGCTTGGAGAGCAGCCTATGACTAACCGGGGACAGTCTATGGCTGGTAGTGGCTAGACAGAAACATGCTACTTGGTACTCTTCCTAGTTGCCTTTGGAATAAAGGGTATCCTCTCTGTGACCTGGTTTCTCCCATTTGATATTGATGGGTCTCTGAGCAATCTGTCCTCTCCCTCCTTGCCTGGGGCTCTGAGGAGGATGACACGTTTATAGAAGAGGTTTGTACAGGAGGGGTTTCTCTTTGTTTTTCCCAGGCAGTCAGCCACTTGACACCTGGCCAGCTGTCTTGGAAGTTACCCCTCCTGAACCTGATTGAAATCTCAGCGATAGTACCTCAGCTCAAGCAAAACCATGTACAAGAAGTGCTTCTGGAGTTACTGACAGGACTGTCCTGTCTATCAGAAACCAGTCTGACCACTGAGTCTTCTCCCAGCCTCTCTCAAGAGTGTAGAGCAGAGGTTCTTATCCTGGGTGTACCCTCAAATCCCCTGGATGTTCTTCAAAGTGTGTCGAAGTCCTGTCACCATCTCTAGAGATTGCGATGTATTTGATCTAGAGATTTAACACTGGTATTTTTTAACAGCTCCCTCACTGCTGGTAATACTCACCTGGGGCTGAGAGGCATTGACTCAGTCTTCACCAGAGGAGCTGGAGTAGCACCTGTCCTTACTGAACAGAACACTGCTGGCCTCCCTGTCCCCAAGGAGGGAGGGAGAGCAGAGCACCAGTGTCACCTTCCTCAGCTAGTTCTGAGACAGAACTCCCACATTGTGCAGTTGGTTGTGCAGCTTCTCACCCACCCACACACACAGAGCACGCTTCTTCTTAACTGTGGGCAGATAAGTGGAGGGGAGATAGATATATATCTGTGGACAGGGGTTCTATTTTGCTCTGGGGGGCATTAACGAGGGAGAACAATCCATAGCCATGTCTGCAGTTTGTTACCAGAGATGAAGGTTTTGAAAAACACTAGCTCAAGGAATGCTCGCCTGCATCCGTCCCACCCGCTCCCAAGCATCACATCCCACCCATCGGTAGCAGAAGAGCCTGCCTTAGCAGGGAGAGGCAAGGCCAGACACCAGTTGAAATTCCAGACAGCTTCCTACCCTCCCTCCATATCTTGTCAGATATTTCAAGCTTTAAGTCCTTGTTTGTGCTCTGCCTACTTGGCTGGCTGTTCTTGCACTTGAGCGGCTTGTTTGCCTGGACAGGTCCAAGCTGTCTGAGCCATCAGCAGCTGCACCTCCTCCCTCGCGCCTTCTGTCTGAGCCAACCTTGATTCACAGTAGTGCAGATGGCCCCAGCCGTACCCAGCAATGTCTGCCACTCCCGTCCCCTCTTCTGCCCTGCTTTCCCAAGATGAAGGGGCTGGGCCAGGTCTCGCCTGCAGGTCAACCTGGAGCTAAGATGAAGACCACTCTTAGTTCATGTTCTGGCATATTAACACAGGTGACATGATAAAAAGAATCTATCTGAAACTCATAGGAGAAGAACAGGGCAAGGTTTAAGTTCATATTTTGCAGAAAAACACTTTCCAGCCAGCATCAGAGCTAATCTGTTTTTGCAGATGGCCTTAGTACCATGCACTTTGCTTCACTGAGTATTACTAGGAGTTGAGAGAGAATCAGAGGAAAGAGCAGGTGTCAGAGACCACCTTTCTTTTTTTTCCTACCCTTTCCTTATTTTAATATAGATTTTGGCAACCTCTCAAAGTACTGCTCGTCATTTTTTCATTGTGGTTCAAGGTTCTGAAAGGTCGTGCCCTGTAATACACCATTGTAATCAGTTTCCCGTCTCCTTGTCCCTTTTCTATAGAAATGAAGTGACTGCTAACAAGTGTGGAGGGGTAGCGGGACACCCTATACAGAAGAAAGATAGGCTACGGCAGCCCTCGGGCGCCACTCTGCCTTTCCCTACGCTGGCATATGCTGAGCAGCAGAAGTTTGGAGCTGCACAGGAATCAGACGTCCCATCTAGTAGGCTCTGCCTGAGCAAGACCCGTAGCCATCCACCCTGGCAACAGCCTATGTAAGGGAGGGAATCCTGGGGCAGCAGTCTGCTACACGGCTTGTTCCACTTTTGATGGGGCCATACAACGCAAACACATTGGCTCATTAGGGCCATCTATTACCTGAAGGGATTCTAGCAGCTGTTGTAATGCCATTGGTACAGCCATACCAGTATCATATTATTCACCCTGATGCTTAGTTAGCTATTATATTATTTAGAGGCCTCTTCTCTCTTGGAGAAAACTCTTCCAGTCCTAGGCTGCTTAAATAGGGAGGAACAGAGTCACCAAAGCAAACCTTTTTTATAGAGGAATAGTAGGATTGAGATATATTACCTACTCTCTATATAACTTGAAGTGTTTTCTTCAGGATCAGGATATTTTTTTAAACCTTTGATAATGATAAAATATCTTTATTGGTATCCAAGGACCAATAATATACTAACTAAAGAAAACAGAGAGGCCTGAAGAGGCATCTGCTTCTATCTCTAGAACTTAAAGCCAGTCATTTGGTGAGCTCTTTCATGCCTGAGTGGACACGAGGCCTGTGGACTTCATGGAATTGAAGGGCCTTATTCCACGGAAATGTCATGGTTCCCTAGGCCTAGGGCTAAGGTCTGCTCCCTTCTATTCAATTTGATAAGGAAGAAAGATCCTTTACCGTAGTAGAGCACACAGGAACCTTTCCTCTCTAAAGCCACATGATAGATCTCCCAAAAGCAGTCAATTTTGTGTTCTTCATGACTGCCCCTGCCCTCCTTATATAGAACTATATATCACTTTCTCTTCCTGTTTCATTTGTTACTTAACCTCTTAACCACAGGAGACTTACTCTCTTGGGTCTATTCTCTTGTGTCTGACCAAATCTTAGGGACCTGCTTGCTTTTGTTTTTGATCCAGAAATTCTAGTCATTTGGAAGTGCCAGACTGAGTAACCTGCAGGTACAGTCCAGGTTCTTGGGGTATGGGCCCTAAGAATCTGAATTGACAGTATCTGTCTTAGTCCTTAAAGTAACCATCAGATTGATAACCAAAAATTTTAGCCAGCAACACGTTGCACATACACTACTGTCTCACCCCACTACACCCCAATTATGTCAGAGTACCGCCCTGGAGCTGCTCGGCACAGTGCCAGGGAGACTGCTGAGTTCCAGGAGGGATACTGCCTTCCTCATCCTGCAGTGAGGTGTGATTCAGAAGAGTGCATGGCAGGTCAGAGGCTCGGGGATTGGGGTAGGGAGGTTCTGCCCCCATTCTCACGTGGTATTGCCTGCAAACCTGCCTAGATAGGGACCTACAGAAGGCTGCATGGCCCTCAGAGCTCTCTGCACTCATCAAGTCATATAGGTATCTGCTTGCTGCAAGGATGCCCTGGACGCGAGGGGGCTGTATAAGTACGACTAGTAATTGCCCAGGAAGATTTTTCCCGTTGTCCCAGTACAGGGTTACCTCTCAGGCTCAGTGTGTTGCATCCACTGAAGTTCTGGACATGAGAAGTGGCTTTGTTCTATCTGGGGACAAGTCAGGAAAACATGGCCCCGCTGACCCTTCCCCGGTCTCTATTCCAAAGAGAAAGCCCGCCGTGTGACCCTCGGTGTCTGCTACTCCCCTTCCCACGCCTGATCCCATCTCAGGCCATTTCTCAGCAGGGGGAAGCCCTCTTACAGCTCCAGCAGCAGCACTACCTGGGGGGCAAAATCTTTACCCTTGTGATACTTTGTAGGCTGGAGCAGTGAGACCTGAACTTCCAAGAGGGAAATGAAATGACCTTGGGGTTGGTGGGTAACAGGTTCAGCACAGGCAGCGTTTTGGTTGCTGATTTCCACATGTTAAATGCTTCTAGTTGCTTCTGACCTTCCTTGACTCTGTCTGTTGGTCAGGTCCTATACGTACTGTGGCATCTGTGCAGGGAACAGGGGAGAGGAAGCTTTGCTGTTTTACCCTGGCACCTGACAATGGTTCTCTATCCAGCATTGGCATTGCCAGTGGGGAACTGCTGAAGTAGCACTCTAGAGAATCACCCGGGAGACCCCTCCATCTCCTGCCAAGCTAAACAAACCCTGCCCGGGCACTCTTCTGAATCACACCTCACTGCGGCTTAGTTCCTTCTTCCCCGGTACAGCACAGGGCACCGTCTTATGGGAAAGTCCTGGGTGTCAGCAAGAGAGGCATCTAAGGAGAAACAAATTGATGTAGGAAGGGGGAGTGCCGCTCAGTCATCTTTTAAGTAGAAAAGAAAAGGTCATCAGAGCCATGTGGGGCTCGGGTTGGATTATTGTTGACTCTGCCTTGCTGCGACAAAGGAGCCAGCTCACTGAGTCCAGCCCTGGGCATTGCCAAGCCCATCCAGCTGCTGACAGCCCAGCACAAAGAAAACGCATGCTCTGTGTACACAGATGGGTTTGTATGTCAGCATGAGCCCATTTTTAGCCTTTGCCCAGGAAGAGCAGTTCACAACACAGTAATTTAATTAAATTTGCCTCCCTCCATGGCCCGTGTATCTGAAGAGGTTTGGGGGGAAATGAATCTGGCTGAGGAACACAACCCTGCCGCTCTGGCACTGCCCCAGAGCCGAGCCGCAGTACCATAAAGGGTCTCGCCATCCTGAGTACGGCCCAGGGCATCTGTCTGCACTGCAGGCTCTCTAGCCGGGCTGCCTGCTGGCACATCTGGCAAGGCAACTTCTGGAAGGAGTCCGTCTTCATCACGGGGAAGCCACTGGAGGCAAAATAAGGGGACTCCCTACCCCCTACTCTAGATCTGCTGGCAGCAACTTCAGCAGTAACTAGAGCCACAGTGTTAGCTTTTACCACAGATTTCAGTATATTTAGAATGGAGAAGGCAGAAGGAGAAGACCCAACCCCCCCACCTGACACTGAAGCCTCAGTAACAGGCACAGCCCTATCTTCAGTCTCGTTAGACCATATCCCTGTACTTCTACCCTGGAAATGACTGACATTTAGGGACCCGAAATAGATTTCCCTGCTCTTGCTTCCAGTGAACTTATTACCATGTTTCATATTTCAAATGTTCATCAGTTTTGTCCGTTATGCCTGAGCTTAACCCACACTGCACGCCCCAAAGACCTGCCCCCACCTCCCAGCCAGCCGGTGCTTCTCTTGCATTGAGTTCATCTACTCATCGGGAGGCACGTAGTGAGGCTTTTACTTTCTCTCGTCATCACCTCCTTGTCCGGAGAATCTGCCCATGATAGGTAATCCTTTCTAACCTATCTTTCATTCAGCCTTTTCTGTCCTAGGTAAGTTGTAACCAAGCCTACTAGAGAAAAGCATTCTCTTTGGTTATCTTTCTCTCTCCCCACCAAGAGCACATTCTCCTGGCTGGCTAATCTCTCCTGCGTAATGACAGCAGCACCTCTGAGAGAAAGGGAATTTCTCTGGCACAGTTCGTCTCAGCACCAGCATAACACAGGCTGTTGCTTAGGAGTGGGAATCATTAGAGTCAGGCCATTATTGGAGGGGACCGGTCTCTAGGGGAGCTAGCAGAAATTACTGCTCCTTAATAGATGGAAACTCATTTGCTTGAAAACCCCCGCCCTCCTCTTTATTTTTCTGCATTCCCCACCTCCCTTTGCTTCTCAGCTTTGAAGTTGAAAAGAGAGGTAACTCCACCCAATGCAAGACGGCAAATTTCTGCTAAATTAACTTGGTTAAAAGAGATCCTTGGCTGAAAGCGGCTGTTCTTTTAGAATGTTTCTATTGGGATTTCACTTGAAACAATCATGGAGACAAATTCTAATTAAATGTATGTGATAAAATTATGGCCAGGGCCACTCCAATTCCCCAGAGAGGGTTTGTTGAGATGGGAGGAAGAGGAGACAATTTACTAGCTTCTGGGACCTCTGTTTCAGAGTGGGCCCCTGTGTCAGCCTGGGCTGTCCACACTTTCCCTCTGAGAGTCCCTTTGCTTACACAACACCAGGGAAGGCAAGGGAGGTGGAGCGGGACTCCAGACTTCTCTGCTTCTCCAGTAGTCTTCATGACCTTGAACAGACCACTAAAGGCTTCTGTAAGGCCTTCCTGCATGGGGATAGACGTTCTTTACCTTACTACCCTGCACTCTTGTAGGGAGAAGGGGAAGGCTGCATAAGCAATAAATGCCCCTTTTGATTTATTAGCTCTTTGGGCTGCAGTCAGAACCCACATGCCCTGGAACACTTGTGGTTGAAAAGAAAGAAAAGTTGCCTGATTTCTCAGCTCTAGCTGTTTGAATGAAATCATGAGTGGGCACCATCTGTCTCAAAGCATTAAGCACAGATGAAGTGCTGGGGAGACAGGCCTTCCCCTTTCTCTCCTCCCCTCCTGGAAGGGAACTAAGGAATTGCACTGAGTTACAGATTCTAGGCACACCGATCACTTGGCCATTTCTGTAAACAGCACCCCCTGGAGGTGACAGTCACGGTGGCCTTGCTGGTGCTCAGTGATAGTGTTGGAGTGAGGATCCAGAGATCAGAGAATTGGTTTCTGTACCAGCAGCTGTGTGATACTGGGCCAGTCACATCTCCCTGGGATTTATTTTTTTCATAAATAAAACGAGAGGTTCAACTAGATTTTCTGAATTAACTTGGAAGTTCCCTTCACAGACTGCACATCCCGGAAGTTACAAGCCACAAACCCACATTCCATCTCAGTGTCCATTGCCATCCCAAGGTCAGCCAGGCTTGTTAACACACCCATGATGTGAGTATGCTCCGTGACAGGTACCACTAGTCAGCGGATGTGGACTCAGACAAGAAGGGAGAAGGGGAATTGAGGAAAGGGACAGCCACCCAGCAGGCACAATGGACTGAAACGGGAAGGGCACAGGATAGGCCAGTGCCTTATTCTCCTTGTGTCCATACTTCTCTGTGGCTTCAGAACATTTCTCTGACACACATGCACACCACATCCTGCAGTGCTTGGAACCACTTCCCTCATGAGAGAAACAAAATGAAATGCAAACATGCTTTGAAACAGCCAGTCTTGTCCTGTCCTTCTGAGTCCCCTTTCATCGTTTCTAATGGGAAAAATAGTCTTCCCTTTCCCTGGTTCCTTTAGCAGTCTCTTCCTTTAGGCCTTTCTTTTCCTCTCTCCTTTCTTATTCCAGATTCCCCCTGCCCAGCCTTAAAGAGATGAATTGGAAGAATATGCTGTCACGTCAGAAGGAAGCCATTGTCAGTTCACACAGGCAGACACTAATAGGATAAAGTATTATCCAACTTCCTTTACGTCCAAAAATTAAGTCTTCTTGCAGTGGTAATGGATTATAACTTATAACCGCTGTGGCTGGCAGGCTGCAGGAACAGGCTGTTAGTATCTGTGGCCTCAGCTGCATTTCTGGGCCTATTGTGAGGGATGCACTGAGCATTCCCCCAGCCACAGCTACACGATCCAGGGAACTGGTACTTGGTTCCTGCCTGGAACTGCCTCCATGGAGAGCTGCCTATAACTCATTCAGTTCACCTACAGTGGGAGAAGCTATCTGAATGGTTTTAATGAACCTGGATGAGTGGGCAGGTGAAGGGAGGAAGCCAGGGCCTTGAAGACTGGGTAGGAATAGCCCGAGGCCAGGAAACCAAACTTTGCACAGGGAACAGTTAGTGCGTGAAAGCTCTTCTCACTTAGCCTTGCTGACTCATTGAGCAGGTAGAGTGACTTTACCTAGTGACTACATCAGCACCAGCTTAGAGATGCAGGGAAACCAGGGTTGAGACCGTAAAGGAACCCTAAAAGAGACTGCAGATTAAGGGAGTTGCCTTGAAGAGGAAATATCATGAGAACTGCTAGAAGGGAGAAAGCCATCATTCTTCAAAATGGAAGGATCATACAGTACTTCCTAGGTCCTGTCATGGCAGATGAATGTACTCAAATGGGGATTATGGGAAAGAAAACCTGATATGATAATTAATTGAAGGGTGTTTTTATTAGTGGAAATACAAGAAGATGGGTGCATATAGAAGAAAAGCGGATCAAGGGCTATTGCTTTGGCGTGCTGTAACTGATCTAAACTTGAGTAGTTGCTCTAGTATTGTTCCTGGGCACCCAGGATGAATGAACCTGAAGGGCTAAGTGCTACTTTGGTCCATCTAGCCCCCACACCTGGCAGTAGAGTAGCCTCTCATCTCAGTGCTTCCCTACTATAAGTTCAAAACTCTTCTTAATGGGAAAAGCTAAAGAAGATCATGCCGTCCTCCCAAATGCTAACTTCCTTTGACAAGACAGCTTCTCCCAGGGATATCCCCACAGGCCTAGGCTTAATCTCTCTGACTCACTGCAAGGGTCCATGTGCACTGAACTCATAGTCATCATTATTTTTACAGGAAAACACGATTTATATAACATTCTTCCTCTGGAATAATACTCTTTTTATGGACAAACAGCAAGCTGCAACCTCTTATCTCTCCCATGACTATGCCTTAATAGAAATGAGGGAATGGGTTCAGAGCAGATCACTGAGGGAGCCTGTCAGAGTCAGGATTAGATTATAGCTCTTTTCCCCAAGCAGTGGACAGCCTCCAGGATAGCGAACAGAACTGTTGTGGGTAGGTGGTTTGGCCCAAGTACTGACAGCAACGCTGGCATGTACCAGAGGATAAAACCTGTGATCATCCTAAAATCTAATT
Source organism: Avahi laniger (assembly GCA_963575035.1). Taxonomy (NCBI): domain Eukaryota; kingdom Metazoa; phylum Chordata; class Mammalia; order Primates; family Indriidae; genus Avahi; species Avahi laniger. The sequence continues at coordinate 57,155 of CAUYSK010033336.1, forward strand.
CTAGCCTCTCATTAGGAAATCAAAATGCATTCTTTCTTCACCTCTCTTGGAAAGTTGATCTCCCTGCTTTTCTTCTCTGTTCCATGACATGCATTTCCCACTAAAAGTCCTCCCCTCCAGGGTCCAGCCAGCTTCTTGCTCACTAAGACAGAACAATCTCCCTGGCTTTCCTCCTTAACTGCATTGCAGACCCTTTGCCTGTGTATCTGCCACATAGCTCCAGTCCTCTCTCATTTGCTCAAATTACAGGACTTTTTTTTTTCTTTCCTGCCTTTCTTTTCTCCAAGCTCTCCAATACTGCTTGGAAGCCCTAACAGCCCTCTCTGCGCTACCTTCTCCTTCCTCATACCTCCCCCTCCCCACTCCCAGTCCTGGTGACATTCTGTGGTCAGGGAGGATTTTATCATAGACCTTCTTAATAATATTGCTTTGACTGCACCCTGACAGAGAAACAGGGGTAGGTGGAGAAGACTACAGGAAGCTTGCCTTCTTGGTAAAAGCCCACGGCTTCCTAGGTAGATATTTCCTGTCCCGGCCCTCAGCTTGTGTACCACTACTGGCCCCTTTACTTTCTTCTGGTTCGTCACAAGAAAAAGTAACACATTCCTGGGCTAAGACAGTGCCTTGGGCCAGCTGTAGTGCTGATTTAGGGATCAGGGCACAAGGCAGGGTTTTCCTGGGAAGAAAAGTATAATCATGTTTTTCACAGTGCTTGGGCTTATAGATACTACTATCTCTAGTGGTACCCCTAGATAATCATCCTTCCTCTCTGGAGTAACTCAACAGGCATGTTCTCTCTTTGGACATCTAACAGGTTCAAGAACAGAAGTAGTGATAGGGGCTTGTCTGTTGACCTATACTTTTGCGTATACTGTCAAATAACTACCAACTATACAGCATTTACTATATGATGTAGGGCACTATTCTAAGTGTGATATATCTGTATGTGTGTGAGGTATATATAATTTCAACTCTCACAACAGCCTGTGAAATAGTGAGATAGATACTCATATTGTCTCTACTTTACAAATGAAGAAACTGAGTATTTGCCCAAAGTCACACAGCTAGTAAGTGATAGAACTATGATTCAACCCAGGAAGACTGGCTCCAGAGTCTATGCTTATAAGCACTACGCTATATTGCTCTGTGTGTGTGTGTATGTGTGTGTGTACGTACGTGTGCGTATATATATTTCACTGATGTAGTTTTTAAAGCCCTTATCGCAGCTCCAAGAAGTAATTTACTTCATTTTAATTTAAAGCAAAGATGAAAACATTAATCCACTGTCCAAACTGTTCTTCCCCCTGCAGGGGAATAGGGTGCTTTCTGAATGGATGGAGACCAAGAGAGTTGCTTTGAGCCAAAAGCTGCCTTGCAGTTTAGCTGAGGCAGGATTTAGAAATGGCGTGAACAGTGCCTGCATTAGCCGGTGGCATAGAGTGCTGAGTGCCAGCAGAGGAGATAAAATCAGACATATGTTTGGATATAAATGTTCTCTTTCCTCTCTCTTTTTCTTTTTAATTTTAAGCCCCTGCTGCTTTGTTGCAGTGAAATAGTGTAGCCTTAATTGTGGGCTGTGGCCCCCTGAGGTAGAAGCCTGGAGTGAGTAAGGCCCACTGAGCCCTCTCTCACACTCTACGCATTGCCCCTGAAGGAAGCCAGAGACCACAGACTCTGGACTCTGGCCCTCTTGCAGGGACTCTCTGTACATTGTTCCACCCAGCAAGTTGCTGGCCTCAATACATGTTAAATAGCCATGATAAAGCTAATGTCTCTAGGCCTTAGAAACTGGCTGTCTACCTTTACCTTCACTGGTAATGGGATGCAGCATTACACTGAAGGGTGTTAAAAAGCACCCTGGAGCAGATTATGGAAGTGACAGCTACAGCCTGGCACTTAAAGAGTTACAGCTGGAGTGAATACAGTGGATGGGGGGAGTTAAGGAGCACCCAATATGCTCACTGTTGAACCAAATAAGCAGAAACCACTCCGCTATGGAGAACAACTCTGGTAGGTGCTTGAAGACTTCTGTCAGTCCTCCACTTTGCAAAGCTTCCAAGTCTGAGGTTGGGAAGAGGCCAAGCCACCTTTCCTACTATAAACACTCCATCTTTACCTGCTTTACCCTCTCCCCTATAGCTGTCATCCTCTGTGGGACTCCGCAGTTTCTGTCTACCAATGGGCCTAACGAAATCAGGAAGCTGTTGTGTACAATCCTGAGAATCTAACCCCTTAGTGAGCACATGTGGCCCTTGGGCCAGCTGTGGAGCCCCTGTGGTCAGAATTTTGGTCAGGGCATAGAGGGCAGTGGAACCAGTTCTGAAGGAAATTGAACAGCTCTCAGAGGAAGAAAAGAACACAGAAATATCTGCAGGAAGGTCCCATTTTAACTGCGTGTTGGCAGGAAAAGAAATATGTTCTTAACAGCCAATAAGAGCCTGAGCACGTTGACTTGCAAGTCAAGAGTTCTGGGTTTCAGTCCCACCTCTTCCACTAACTAGTAGTGTGACCTTGGATATGTGTCAGTTTCTCTGAGGCTCAGTTTCCTTAACCATAAAATGTGAAGGGATTGAACTAAATGATTTTTCACAGCCTACAGTTCTATAATGAAAATTCTCTAACTTCATATATTCGGCAACACTCTTTACCTCTAATGTGTTGCTATAACTACTCCTCTGAAGAACTACCAACCCATGTTCCATTCCCAGGTAACAAACTTTGGCCAGGCCTGAGGATGAGTCACCAACAGAGCATTAATAGCTGCATTTTGGTGCTCATGGGACTCCTCTCTGAAAAACTGCCCCAAATGCCTGCTCCAAAGGAGGACATACCCTACATTATAGCAAAGGAAGCTTACTGCTCTGAGGGCTGAAACCGTGCCCAGATCAAAGGGTAAGCCCATTGGGGATAGGAACTACCCTTGCAGCTCCAAGGATAGTTACACCTAGGATCCATATTCTTAGTCTCCCCTGACTTCTTTAAGGTTCTGTTTAGAAAGTACTTCTCCCAGGCCGGGCACGGTGGCTCACGCCTGTAATCCTACCTCTCTGGGAGGCCGAGGCGGGCGGATTGTTTGAGCTCAGGAGTTCGAAACCAGCCTGAGCAAGAGCGAAACCCCGTCTCTACTAAAATTGGAAAGAAATTAATTGAACAACTAAAAATATATAGAAAAAATTAGCCGGCCATGGTGGCGCATGCCTGTAGTCCCAGCTACTCAGGAGGCTGAGGCA
>CAUYSK010033337.1:0-25302 GCA_963575035.1 Avahi laniger
GCCTGTAATCCTAGCTCTCTGGGAGGCCGAGGTGGGCGGATCATTCTGAGCTCAGGAGTTCGAGACCAGCCTGAGCAAGAGCGAGACCCCATCTCTACCAAAAATAGAAAGAAATTAATTGGACAGCTAAAAATATATATAGAAAAAATTAGCCAGGCATGGTGGCACGTGCCTGTGGTCCCAGCTACTTGGGAGGCTGAGACAGTAGGATTGCTTGAGTCCAGGAGTTTGAGGTTGCTGTGAGCTAGGCTGACGCCACGGCACTCGCTCCAGGCAAGAGTGGGAGACTCTGTCTCAAAAAAAAAAAAAAAAAAAAAGAATATAGCTTCCAACTACAATGGATGTAAACGATCAAGGGCCCCAGCTGCTGCTCTGAAATCCACCACCAAGTTTGTGTCAGGGCCACACTTTCCTTGGGCTACTTCCAGCCAATGACAGAACACAGCAGGGATGCTAAGGCAGGCCTGCTCCCACGAGATACAGGCTTCCTCTGACAACCAACTGGCTTGAGGACACCACAATCACCTTGCAAGGAACACTAGAAGGTTTCTGTCCAATTTTTTTCCCTCTCTTATTCCTCAGGGTCAGATGTGTGTTATGGTCTGATGGTTCTCTCAGCCTATCTCAGCTCCCTCCCCATTTTCTCTTGAAGCTATTTCCCTAATACAATCTTGCCCTCACACTTTTAAACCCAGTTCTCAAATGAACACACCTTCTCCTAACTGGTCTCTCTGCTTTCATTCCTGCCTCTCCACATGCTTTTCCCTACAAGCAGCCAGTGACTGTTAGAAACACATGACATCACACCATTCCCCCATGTGCACATCTCCAGTGTCTGCCCCTGCAATTAGCATAAAAGCCAGTGTTTACCGTGAACCATGGGCCTATTAATTTGGCCCTTCCTTCCCTCCCCCTTGCTCATGGTGCACCAGCCACACCTCCCTTCTCTCTGTTTCATCAGTTGGTCACACTCTCTCCCACCTCAAAGCCTCGACCTAGAACATAGCCCCCTGGCCTGCCGCAAGGCCACTGCTCATGTCACTCGGGTCTCCCTCATATGGCACCACCTCAGGGAGGGTCTTCTCTGACCCTCCATTCATCCCCTCCCCCTGGAATCTTCTATCCTACTGCTTATTTTACATTCTTCATAGGACTTGTCACTATCTGAAATTATCTTGTTTACTTGTTTATTGTCTGTTTCCCCCCACAAAATGTCACCTCCACAAGGACGTGGATGCCACGTTGCCTTGCTCACAGACCACACATGAGAAGTCGGGACTCCCCTCTGCCGCAGCTTCTCACCTCTCCCTCCATGCTGCTGATTCGGACCAGCTCGTTGAGGATCAGCAAGGCTCCATGGATGCGATCATCCCGATTCATGCCCTTCTCTTTAGCCAAGGTCTCGTCAAACCCTTTCTCTGCTTCTTCAAACGTGTGCTACGTAGAGACAGAATGTCTTAATTACCCAGTGATCAAAGTCAGAAAGAGCACAGGCCTGTCCCATCTATGATGGGGTTCTAGGGGTTATCATGTCTGCTCAGTGCCTTGTGCCAGTATGATCAATGATACTACCTTGTCAAGCTCTTATTTAATTTAGCTTCAATTCTCATAATGAGTCCTTAAGGCAGATATCATTATCATCCCTATTTAATAGCTAAAAAAGCAGGCTGAAAGAAATTAAGTGACTGTCCAAGGTCACACAGAAAAGACAAGACTTGAACCCAGGTCTCCCAACCCCATATTCAGGGCTCTTTTTATAAGACTCATTAGTAAGCTTCCCCGGCAGTAGCAATCAGCACAGGACTCATGATACCAGAGCATAGAGAACTAGCACTTCCTAAATTAGTATCAACCATAGTTCACTGATTCTGAGACACCTATTTTTCCTTATTTTAACACCTCTGAAAAGAGATGTTTTATAATTGTTGATAAGAAGGCACTGAGTCACAGTTTAACTGGCATATTTTTATCCTTAGTGATGTGTAAAATGATAGTGTGGTTATCAATGGATCTTTGTTTAAGGAAAAGCAATAAGGTAACCATTGATTCATACTGAGCCTAAAAAATTGTCTGGATCAAACAAGTGTGATACGTGCTCCATGGCAAGGGGCCTGTTGCTGTCCTTTAGGCCAGGTGGTTCTCTATGAGACTTGTATGTGACTTGTATGTGACTTGCCGGTGGCTGGAATGGAGCCATCCCCTCACCCTATACCACTGGGGCTTCTGCATCTCCTTCGGCTCACGCTGGGTGGTGAGAATCAGACAGGCGCGAAGGGCAGCTACAGCTCCCTCTCGGATGGCCTGTTTGGGGTCCCATACAGCCACGAAAATGTTGTCAAAGAAGGGTTGCACTTGCTGGAAGAAGAACGTGGGGACGCTGATGGCCAGCTCACGGAGAACCAGGACCTGGGAGAAAGAGGCAAACTGAAAACTCTCACCTTGTGTCAGAGTTTTGTTTTCTCAGTACCGTCTCGTCTCATCCTAGAGCCTCTATACACTAGGAAAAGAGAACACTTGCTCACTCTTCTAGCTTGGAAATTCTGGGGACAAAGGAAGTAAAACTGATCAAACATCTCAATGTTCATTACCTAGGTTGTTTCTAAACATGGAATGTTTGTAATGTTTGAACATAAGCTCTGGAAGGACAGACGTATTTTATGCTTTCTACACTACCATACTAACAGCCTAGAATACAGTATATATGCAGTAAGTAATTATTGAATGAATAATCCTGTTTAATCTTGTTATTACTTTCATTTGACAGATGAAGAAACTGAAGGTAGGAGGTCGCCCCAGGTTATACAGCTAGGAAGTAGCAAAGGGTCAAGTATGTGTCCCTCTCCTGGCACCACGCTCCCTCCTTTTGGTACTGCCTCTCCTAGAGGGGGAGCTCACTGGAAGGCACTCAGCCGATGCTTCTGATCCCCATACACCTATGCTTGGATTCCCTCTCTTAAGGACAGACTCTCTCCATCTCACGGCCTGGAATCTTAGCCCATCGAACCAGACTTTTTCAGGGATGAGCCTTGGAAGGAAGGAAGAGACTCTGACATGGTGCCATTGCTCTCAGGCCTGGCTGTGCTCCTCCCTGTAGGCACTCACGGCTGCATGTCTCCGGCCCTCATTGCGGTCAGCACCCAGCCATTCCAGGGCTCGTTTCACCTCAAACTCCACATACTCAGCAGTGAAAGTGTCCCCGGCCATGGCAAGGCGGCCAATGGCCTTGGATGCCATTTCCATGACAACTGGATCATTGGAGGGGAGCAGGTTCCGAAGATAGTTGGCAAATCTGCCAATTCGGGTGGCATTCCCACCTTCCACTCCTATGAGGCTGGCTGGAAAAGAGAGGAAGGCAAAAAATGATGACATGCATGCCGGCCAGGGAAGTATATGGCCCTGAAACGAAAGCTGGTGAGTGATCCCTCCATTCTACTATGAGTATATTTCTAGATGGCAAGGACACAGACAGTTTTCATTTTAACTCAGAGATTTGATATCTGTGCCAGAACTGCTTACATAAAGCAAAATGATCTCATATTAGTATATAAAATTTGTTTCCCCCTCCCCAAAAACGAGAAAACAAACTGGGACTGAATAATTCACAGGATTGATAACTAGTCCTTGGAAATTGAAAATGATCTGTCTTTTATTAACTACACCCTGATTCCACTTTTCCATTCGTGAGCCCCATTATGCCAAACCCTGCTCTAGTGAGAAACCAGTCTGCAAAAGGCAACATGAGGTAGTGGAAAGACAGCTGGCTTCTAGTCTCAGGTCTGGCAAACTGTCTGGCACTAGAAAAGTCACTGTATGGTTCTGAGACTTAGCTTCCACAATCTAAAAATACATTTTGCCTATGTCCCAGGATTGCTGCTAGAATTAACACCTGTATAAGAGCACTGAAAGGCACAGGCTCCTTAAAGTTCATTAAACAAATGTGAACTAAGTAAGTAGGAGATCCAGGGTGCAATGGACACGAAGGTGGGTAGTCCTTTATTCCTAGTAGTTATTGTTGCCAGAGATTCTGTCCTTACCTATGGCCAAGATGCCACCTTTCCTCTCATTAGCATCTGAGCTGGAAACCAATTCAAAAATGTGATGGTTGAGTTGATCATAGAAGCGAGTAGATTCCTCTTGGCTCATCTGCAAGGGAAGATGTAATCAGAACAATTTCTACTGAATCCCTGACTGTGGTGATGGCAGCAGGCTGCGTCTAAAGATAAGGTCCTGAGAGGTAGCATATACACTTCAAACCAAAGAAGACAAGTTACTGTCCATTTCCACAGTTTTTGTTTATGTTTTTCTGAGACAGGGTCTTGCTCTAACACCCCTGCTAGAGTTCAGTGGCAGCATCATCATAGCTAACTTCAACCTCAAATTCCTGGGCTCCAGTGATCCTCCTGCCTCAGCCTCCTGAGTAGCCAGGACTACAAGTGTGTGCCTGGCTAATTTTTCTACTTTTTTGTAGAGAAGGAATCTCACTCTTGCTCAAGCTAGTCTCGAACTCTTGGCCTCAAGTGATCCTCCTTCCTTGGCCTCCCAAAGTCCTTGGATTACAGGTCTGAGCCACCACACCTGGCCTTAAACTTCTAGAGCAACTGAACTTGCATTTCATTTGTTTATTTCACAAATATTTATTTAGTATCTACTCTAGGGCAGACAACGTACTATCCTAGGTTCTTCCTGGTACCAGGGGTATAGGATGAACAATATACTATCTCTGAATTCAAGTCTGGGCTCTATTTAGAAAGCCCCAAACAAGCTCTCCACTCTCCAAAGCCTGTTTGGAGATCCTCATCACTGTTATCAGACAGAAAGAACTGAGGGTCTTGTATGTGGTAGGGAAAAAAGAAAAAAATAAAAGAAACAGCCGAATCTACGTTGGCTCCTAAAATGTAAACATAAACATGAGAAATGCCACAGAAATGTGTAACCACTGCAAAGGAACCTGCACATTTTATGCATGTGTGAAGCTGGGTGCCTTTCTAAAACAGAATCTCTTTATTTTCCAAATCCTCACTTAGCTGTCAAAAGGAATCTAAACCAGGGATGGCACATTTAGCCCAAACATCCCATAATGACTGGCCCCAAATCATAGAAGCCCAACCTCTCGAAGCTCCATGGTGACATAGTGCTGGAGCTCCTTGGCAGCTTTGGCCCTGGTCTCCTCATTCCGGCTCTTCAGGCCACTGGCGAACTGCTGCAGAACACTCACATTGCTAGACGTGGTGGTAGCTGCGGTGGCGGCGGCAGGTCCAGTTCCAAGCATCTTGCCCTGAGGTTCTTCAGAGAGAAGATTTCCTTAATATTCTGGATGACAAGCTATGGTGATAAATTTGTTTATGGCTCCAGTTCCTCAACACAGATCTCCACCCAGCCCATGTCAGGTAGGGGATTCTAAAAACACTGGAAGATCTCATTAAAAAATATTTAGAAAGTCTAGATTCATTCAGTAATGACTGATGTTTAAAAGAGGAGGGTCAAATTTTGGGCCATGGAGCTAGGCTACCTGGGTTTGAATCCCATTCCAAAGATACATACCTTGAAGAAGACACTTAAAATTTCTGCTTCTTTAACTACATAGGAAGATAATAGTAGCCAACTCATCGGTTGATGTGAGGATTAAACAAGTTACTATATGTTAAAAAGTGTTTAAAACAGTGTTGAGCACAAAGTGAGTTTTTAATAATTGCTAGCTATTTTTATTATTACTACTATGTACATGGCACAATGCCAGGTAACAAAGGTCGGGAAGCAGGGAAAGAACTAAAAATGACGAATACTGTCCCTTTCCTCAAGGAGTTCAATCTAAAGACGAGACTGATTATTATTCTATAGCACCACTGTCCAACAGAAGTATAATCCACAAACATATTTTTAAATTTGTTAGTAGCCATATTAAAAAAGTAAAAAGATAAAGGTGAAATTAATGTATTTTATTTAACCCAATATATCCAAAAAATCATTTCAGCATGTTATTAATATAAAAAATATTGATATATTTTCCATTCTTTTTTGTACTGAGTCTCCAAAATGTAATGTGCATTTTACACTTAGCAATTTCAATTTGGACTAGTCACATTTCAAGTGCTCTGTACCCACATGTGGCTGATGGTTATTGTATTGGACAATGTAGTTCTTTAGAATAGTACCAGTATTTCAAATGTAAGCTAAAAGAGACCAAACTAGTTCCTGAAATCATTCACTCATTACTCAGTTATATACTCTTCCTTCTCTCAACAAGCTTACAATCCAGGGGGAAATACAAATAATCAGGCAACCACAGTAAAGTGGCCATAATAGGGCTCAGCCTACCCTGCCATGGGAGTAACATATACTTATCCTAAGTATGTCCAGATTATACTAGAAAACCGATTTCACAAAATTCTTATTCTTGAACGAATTTGTAAGATGCAGAGGAAAAATCAGGGAATAACTGGTTTTGAGAAGCTTTCAAATACTCCAGTGTCAAGAAAAAGAATGCAGAAGGAAATGTCATCCTTCAGGGGAGAAGAAACCTAAGGATCCCTAGTAAGAAAACTACTACAGTTTGTGTGCATGTACAGGAGGAAGGAGGCTGACAAAGAATTTCCATTCTCAGGTAAGAACCAGTGTATCTTTCTATGGTCTTAAGACCCACAGGCCATCTGCTCCAGGCTGAATTCAAGGAAATTGCTTGAAGCCAAATATCCTAATGGTCTTGGTAAAGACTTAAGGACGTTAAAGTTGGATGGCTGTAACAAGGGATTGGGCGGGGGAGGGGGGCGGGTCAGGCAAAGAGGATGAACCCCAAGGATGGAACCAAGCTCAGTTCCTGGGACTGAGTCCTTGAGACGTCTCCAGGGTGGAATGCAAGGGGCTGACACTGACGTAGGTGCTCCCTGAAGCAGGGATCCACAATTTGTATGTCGCTCAGAAGAGATGACTGAGCCGCGCAAGGAGACCCAAAGGCGCCAGGGCAGTACTGGAGCCGAAGGGCCGGCCTTCTGGCGCCTGGGACGTACAGCAGGCTGAAGGGTCCAGGGGTCTCCTGGGGATCCCGGTGAGGTGGGCGTTGCCTCGCGGGGTGAGGGTCAAGGGCTCAGGCAGTACCCAGGTCGTGGGGCCGGTACTACGGGGACCTCAGGTCCCAGACGGGCGGCTTCCCCGGGCCCCCCCCACGGACAGGCTGGCCGTGGGTCTGGACATTCTGCCGCCTTGAGGGGTCGTGCCAGGCCCCGGACTCACCGCGCGGCTTCGGCCAAGGCCTCAGCTACCGCCGCCAGCGCCGGTACCGCCGCTTCAGGCCCCCGGCCCCACCACCCGCCTTCCCCGCTGTCCTCTAAGGGCGGGAGGGAAGGCGGTCTTCCACCCCAGACAACCAATCGACAGGCGTAAGAAGAAGATGGACCTGGACACAGACCAATAGTAATGAAGGAGAAGTGAAGCTTCAGGACCCGGCTTCTCTAGGGGGCGGGGACTGTTCAAATAGACAAACCACGGGGCCAGTGGCAGGCGAAAGTAGGCTTAGGTCCATTCGGGAGAACCAATCGGTCATGAGTTGACCTCAGTCACTTCCACTCATACATCCGGTGCATCGCTACTATGATTCCTCTCTGCATCCGAGCTGTGGCGGTGCGGAGTCCGCTGTCTGGGTACCTCAGGACCGGATCAAGAGCGGTGGGCAGGGCTTCGAGACCCTGCCCCGGTGTAATTCTGAGAGGAGGGTGTGAGCCATGCTGGCGCCCTGTAATTACTGCTACAAAAGACGTATACAATTTTCAGACTAGCGCTACGTATGGATCCCTGATTTCTCTTTTGTTAAAATAGGCATTTGAAAATGATTTCAGTTAGATTTTCTCACTTTCCCAAAATTATCTAGCTCACAAGATAATTCCTGAGAAACCGTAGCCAAGTTTTCACTGAAAGAGGTACCCATAAATAAAAAGTTTCAAAGCAACATCATTTTTTAAATATCCTTTCTCAAAAAATCAATAGCAAAAGTGGAATTTGACTACATCTCTATTTTTTATAACAGTGCTATTTATAAACGTTAAAAATTCCTAAATATCTCACAATAGGAATCTCAAAAATATAATGCATTCATATTAAGGAAAATTTATGTAGCCATTAATAATAATGCGGCCGAGCGCGGTGGCTCACGCCTGTAATCCTAGTGAAAGACGGGAATTGATAGCAGGAGAATGTACTTTGTTTTGTGTGGAACAAATTGTTTGAGATTATAAAAATGTGTTCTCTTTGATTGTAACTAATGCCATTTGCTTCTATAACCGTGCTTGCTGTTAGTTGTTTGTTAAATATAGGAGTAAGAGCAGGAGTGACTCCATGACAAGCTGAATTTCCTGAAATAGGCCTAAGTTTCAGTCCCCCCACCCCCCCAAACCGAAATGTGGACCAAAACTGGCGCCTGCGCGAAAATTGAAAATCCTGAGGCTTGGAGCCAACCAATCAGGAGCCGAAACAATCCACCACTTTCAAAGGAACCAATGGACTAAGGGGGGAGGGGGAATGGTATGACCAGCGTGTCATGTGGAACCTGCGTGTCGTGTGCCACTGGTGTGTCCTGTGCAAAAAAAAGTACAAAAGCTTCACTTTTACCCCAGGGCGGGGTCTTGGTTCATAGGGGAGGCCGCTGCGTTGGTGCTCTGGGACTTGGACCCTGGCTGGAGCTAGTCAATAAACTCCTTTGCCATTTGCAGCCTCGGTGACTCTGCCTCTCTGTTCCTGGGGCCCAGGGGAACCGGCTCTAGCAATATGAAGGAAGCGTCAGTCGAGAGATCCAGCAGTAGTTCCTCCTGGAATCCGCTGTCTCGCTTCAAGACTTTTTGGTCCTTCTCTTTTAGGGTTGCCAGACAGAAATACAGGACGCCCAGTTAGTTTGAATTTCAGATGAACAATGAATAATTTTTTAACATAAGTATGTCCCTGACTAAGCATGGAGATGACATACAACATACTTATACTAAAAAATTATTCATTGTCTAAAATTCAAAATTAACTAGGCATTTTATTTTTTATTTGCTAAATCTGGCAACTCTATTCCCTTCCTCATACTCTCCCACTCTTCCAGTTTTGTCCCCCTTCCTTGCACCCTCTTCTGGGGGAGTTAGGTTGAGTTGTAACAAGAACTTGTCACTGGATGGCTGCAGGATATGGTTCCCACAAGTGGTGAGGAAGAGGTGGGTTTCCACCTATGTTGCAGACTGAATGTTTGTGTCCTCCAGAAATTCACATGTGGACACCCTAACCCCCATGTGATGGTGTTGCAAGTGGGTACCTTGGGTGGATAATTAGGTTAGATGAGGTCATCAGGGTGCAGTCCTTAGGGTGGGTTTAGTAAGAAAAGGGTCGCACACGCACTGTCTCCCTGCCCCCCCACAACCATGTGACAACACAGAGAGAAGGCAGCCTCCTGCAAACCAGGAAGAGAGCCCTCAGCAGGAAAGTAATCAGCTGCCACCTTGATCTTGGACTTCCCAGCCTCCAGAACTGTGAGAAATAAATTTATGCTGTTAAAGCCATCCAATCTGTGGTATTTTTGTTTTAACTAATACAATCTGCAAACCCATTTCCTCTTCACCCGACATATGCAATATCTGAATTGCTTAAGGTGCCCAGGACACACCAAGGAAGGGGAAATGTCCCAAGCACAAGGCCCAGCCATGCCCAAGAGAAGCAGCCTGGCATAGAGGAACAGCACGCGGGCTTGGGGCTCTGCCACTCATTCTTTGTGTTACTTGAGCAAGTCATTGAATGAGGCCTCAGTTGTTCCATTTGTAAATCAATATTAACAGTCTTTGCCTTGCCTCCTTTTTAGGTCTGTAGAGAAAGGATATCAAACTACTTTGTAATTTTAAAGTTTATTTGAACACAGAAGGAAATGTGCTCATGCCTGTAATCCTAGCACTCTGGGAGGCCAAGGCAGGAGGAGTGCTTGAGGTCAGGAGTTCCAGAGCAAGAGCAAGATCCTGTCTCTACAAAAAATAGAAAACTTAGCTAGGTGTAGTGTCATGCACCTGTAATGCCAGCTTCCTGGGAGGCTGAAGCAGGAGGATTGCTTGAGCCCAGGAGTTTGAGGTTGCAGTGAGCTATGATGATGCCACTGCACTCTAGCTAGGGTGACAAAATGAGACTCTGTTTCGAAAAAAAAAAAGAAAAGAAAAGAGAGGTGGAGTGCTTGTGCTGCAGGATATCTGTGTACACAGACACACACACACACACACACACACACACACACGCACCCCACATCACAAATCAAGCCTGGCTGTGTCTTCTCACAAAAAGGCTGCTAGACAGCACCCCTGGTTCTAGAACCAAACCAGTCAGTTCACCCTGCAGATAGTTTATTCTCACCTTCATAAAAGTTCTCCACCTCATCTCCTCCTGACAGGCTCATCTCAGACCGGCTCATCCCAGATCTAATTTTAAAGATTTTCTAGGAGCTGGATTGCAAAGATATGTAACCTCAGCCCCTCATGCTGCAATGGGAATCCTTGACCTCAGTCTAGGCAAAGAAAAGCAGGATGTCATTCTAATGTGTGGACCCGAGGCCCAGCATGGGTCTGGAGGAGAAAGGGTGCAGGTGGTCTTTGGCAGTCTGGCTGGGGCTGCCAGCATTTGCCAGCCTCCTGCCTTTTCCATGATCCATGAGCAGTGATGTTAGAAATTCCTCATGGAGGTGTGAAGAGAGTGTAGCAGGGTATCCTGAGGCCTGATCTACAGGAAGAAAACTGGAAACAAGATGGAGAACTTAGTTTAAGTTGTTGCCTCCCCCAGCCTCTAGCCCATGTGCCCTTGTTCTTGTAACAGCCTCCCCTCTCCGGGAAACCGCATTTCTCTCCAACATTCAATGTCACCATGATGCCTTGCTGTGTGGGAAGGCTTCCAAGGATGTCGGGGAAAAGGAGAATAGAAAAGTCCCACCCTCTAAATAGATAGACAAATGCAGCCACACAGAAGTACAGCCAGCTTCTCTTGCTCAGGTTTCTAATGGATTTGAAAGGAGCCTGGATCCATAACTCTGTGCTTGGCAGGCAAAGACAAGAACCTTCCCCTGTGGGAGCCTTGGGCTAATGTCATTGCTGGCATCAGAGCCCATTTTGTTAAACACGCATGGATCCCTGTGTTCACAGTGAGTTAGTCACAGCGTCCTGCCCCGCCCTAAGTGAGACCTTCTATAGTTCTACTCCTCTAGGAAGCCTCCTTGAGGACTGCAACCCAGGGACCTCCCTGTTAGGGTGGCCTTGAATCTCCCAATTTTCTAACAACAGCTAAAGATCAACCTTGAGCTCTCCCTACTCTTAGCTGCTAGTTTCTGTCCCATACTAGCAGGCAGCCTGCTGGGACTCTGTTTTCACAGACATCTGAAAAGAGCCAAAAGAAAGGAAATGTACATCTTTCTCTTCACATTCCCCAGCTCACAGCCTTTAGCTGTGAGCTGGGGCGTTTCTCTAGCCCAAAGGAGTTCCTGAGAAGCTATGGGACCAGAGAGCAGGGGGGAATTTCCAGGCCTTCATTTCCCGCCCAAAACCATATCTCAGGGGCAAAAATTGCATCCCCTGTGCTAGGCCTGACTACATCTCAGAGATGACCAAGTCTCCAGGAACAGAAGAAATAACAAAGACAACAACCGACTGCCTGCTAATTGCTTCACAAAATTACTATTTTTCTCTTTGTCTCCGTAAAAGCAGCAACCCATGGCCACATGGCCTCGCTGCTGGCATCTTCCTTCTCTTTCTTTGGGATGCCACCCATCTCTCTGCTCTCTGCTCTTCCCCTTTCTCTCTCTCTCTCTCTCTCTCTCTCTCTCTCTCTCTCTCTCTCTCTCTCTCTCTCTCTTTGTCCTTCTAAAGGACAAAATAAATTTTACTTTTATATATCGTAATCTCTCTGTGAGAAATCTTCCTCTACCCATGCCATGGACACCTGCCAGCCTATCCACCCTATCACTCCCCTTCTCTGAACTGTGCAGCATCTGAGGCTTCACCAGACGCCATAGTCCCCACATGTTACCGAAAGCTTGGCCACCTGTCCATGAGGCCAAGTAACAAACACAAGCGGTGTGAGGAGGAAGGAAAGAGAGAGTCTACTTTGCCGGCAAAGGAAGAAATATGATAGACCTTCTGGTCTCAAAATCCCAAATTTCCTGAACCTAGGCAGAAATACAGAGCTTTTAAAGGGAGGGTTCTTGACTTCAGGCAATTACTGTGGTTAACTATTCTAATCCTCCCATCTCTGCCCAAAACAAAGCCTATGAACTCTGCCAGCTGCCCACCTCAGGAGCTGGCGCCACCTGGGAGTTTTAACAAAAGACTGAACCTGCCTCAGGGATGCAGGCCAGGCTGCAGCTCCCAAAAGCATGGGATGGGACATTTTCCAGACCATTCCTCTGCTACTCACAGGGTGCTATTTGGGTTGTTCTCGGAGGGGCAGTGGAGTAGGGTGGTTACTAGCAAGGCCTCTGGACATGGACTGGCAGAATCCTTATTCTGCTTAATAGTTGTCTGATCTCAGGCATGTTGCTCATGCCTCAGTTTCTTCTCCATAAATTTAGGGACAATAACTGCGTCTGTCTTTGTGGCGAGGATTAAATGAGTTAATATATCTTAAGTATTTAAAGTGATGCCTGGATACATGGAAGGATGAATGGATAAACAAATTGTGGCGTTTACATACAATGGAATATTGCTCAGTCATAAGAAGAAATGAAGAACTGACAAGTGCTACCACGCGGTTGAACCTCAAAAACATTATCTCAGGTGAAAGAAGCCAGACACAGGTACATGTTGTATAATTCCATTTACACGAAATATCCAGAGTAGGGAAATCCATGGAGACAGCAATCAGACTGTGGTTTCCAGGGAAAGGGAGAATGGGAAGTGGTTGCTGTTAGGTCTGGAACCGAGAGAGAGACACACACGAAGCCTCCTGTGTAGCAAAATGCTGTTTATTTGGGGCATCTGGGTGCAGATGGGTGGAAACCAAAGGGCATCCACTCAGAGGGAGGGAAAAGTCTTGGGTTTTATAAAGGGTTTCTTTGAGGGGAGTGAGAACCTGGGCCAATTTCTGGGATCCCTACGTCTGTCTCATCCTGCAGAGAGATAAGGGAGGTGGTAGTGTCGTCCTTATCAGGGGGACAGGAATGCTGGCGTTGCTGGCTGCAGCTGTGTCCTGGCTCTCCAGACTCCTGCAACTATGGTTTTACAAGCCTAAGTTTTCCATTAACCACATTCCATCCTATACATACTTTTTGGGTTCCCACCTGAAACAAACCTAACAGCTGCTTAATGGGTACAAGGCTTTATTTTGGAATAATAAAAATAGTTGGGAACTACATAGAGGTAGTGGTTGCACAACACTGTGAATGTACTAAATGCCACTGAGTGTTCAGTTTATAATGATCAATTTTATATGAATTTCACCTCAATAAAAAAACAGCGCTCAGTGCATAAGGAGTGCTGTATAAATCCTAGCTGTTATCAGCAGGCACGGGTTCCTGAACTTCCCCAACGCGAGGGCCAGGCTGTCTTACACTTTCGTATCTTCTTTGTGTGGAAATTTACTCGATGCGAGGTGGAATCAGACAGAGTAAGATCCTGGGAAGGCACAGAGACCATAAAGCCGATGCTTCAGTGATAGAGGAGATGAGGCGGGGAGGAAGGACACTGGCCTCTTCTGTGTCCTCCAGGGACACTTTTTCCTTTCTTCAGGTCCAGGGTGAGGAAGGTAGAATAGTTGCCCATGCCGCCGTTCTCTCAGCGCATGTTTATTGAGTGCTTGTCCTGTGCCTTCACACAGGTCAGGGAAGAAACCATTTAAACAGATGATGCCAGTGGTGGGTGTTCTGACAGCAGCAGCGGGGGGCAGTCCAGGGTGCTTGGGAGCACGTCACAGAGGAACTTATTTAGCAAAGATGACTTTCAGTTGTGCCAAAGAGAAACCCAACTGCAGGGCTTAAGCATTGGGAGTTCATGTTTTCCACATAACGGAAGAAGAGAGGTAGGCAGAATAGTGACTTCATGGTGCCTTCAGGAAACTAGAACTTTCTGCTCTACCTGAACACTTGGTTTTCATTCTAATGGTTGTAATATGTGTGTCCCAGACCCAGGTATTGCATCTGGGTTCCAGGTAGGAAGAAAGCGAGCACAAAGACAGAAGGTAAAAGGCAGAAACGAGCCCAATCTAGTCATTTTTTAAAAAGCCATAAGTGCACCTTAAGGAAGGTGTGCATGTATGTGTGTGTAAACCTTTGCACAACCAAGCGGGTGTATATAGGTGTGTTGAGTGTTAGAGTTTAGCTGATTCACCAGAAGCAAACAGGTGTTCTTGTGGGCATGTGATTTGGGTGCCTGAGCAGAGTGTGTGTTATGGAAGGCAAGATCACAGCTCTTCCATTCACAGCCCAGAGGTCACCTCCTGCAGATATCTGAGGTCAAGGGGTGTAGTGAGAGTGGGTGCCAGAGGCAGTGTGCAGCAGGGAAAGTCCTGGTTGTGGGTCTTTAGGAGGTCACCTAACCTCTCTTAGCTTTAGTTTCTTCATCAAATGACATTAATAATAATAATATGAACAATAATAGTCATTATGATATTATCCACAGGATTATTCTTAGGGCATTCAAAAGTGTTTTACAAATCAGAAACACTGCACAAATGCACCCCTGGAGAAACAGTGCATGCCCACAGTTGGCAGGAGCAGCATAGGCGGCTGCTCTGGCGTCCTGAGGCAGGACTTGGAGCAAAGCAGCCTCTGAAGCTGGCAGGGGCCTGCTGGACTTGATCTGTCCTCCCGGATGGCTTTGCCTGACAGCCAGGCACCCAACTGCCAGGTAATAAAGAGACTTCTTGTAAGGGGAGCCGGCAAGATGCAGCCACAGGTCTGGCTCTGTCATTCGTGGTGTGCCACCTCGCCTGGAACTGGGAGCCCTCTTGGTCCCTACAAAGTCTGCTGAAGTTCAAACAACTGGGACTGGAGGTGGGTAACTAAATGGCTCTAGGGTTGCTGGCAGTGCCACCCTGCTGGGCAAAAAGGAGAGAGGGCCCCAGGAGTCTCAGGACTCCCTGACTTCCTGAGAGGAAACCCTGACAGTTCCTGGGCTGGCTGAGGTGGTGAGTGCAGATGGAGAAGGAGGCTGGGGTCTCCTGGCAAGCCCGAGTTACAGACTGAGTTTCCTGCTCAGAGCTGAGCTTCCCCAAGACTGGCAGGTTGGTGCCAAGACTGTGCGACATTGAGCGAGTATCTTCGTCTCTCCGAGCTTCCCTATCTGCTTCACCCACCCAGCGTTGTCTCATACTTGCACTCAACAACAACCCGCATCCTAGCCCAAGATGGTTTATTCACTTTCCATTGAAAAACACTCCCGCACTTCAAGCCCTTCCACCTTTATCTCCACTGCCTGTGGCTGCGTTATTCATTTATTCACCAAAATTCGGTGGGGTGACGGCGAGGGTTCGGCTGTAGGCTGTTGTGTTCAGCCCATGGCCGGGAAGTGAAACTGGCACCAGGGAACGTTTTCCAAATAAACGAAAGCGGGACGGCACCTTCCAGAGTCGCTTGGGAGAAACCCTGGGTACCCAGACGTGGCAGAGAAGGACACCTGCATCTGAGTGGGGAGCACCCCGTGGGCGGGAGGTGGGGATCCTGGAATCCAAACACAACAGCGACTTTGGTCTGGGTGTGGTTTCCTGGGGGCTGCGTCTCACTCAGGTCCTCTTTTTGCTGATATCCTCCCAGCCCCACCTCGAGGTCGGGACAAGATGGGCAAGTGCATAAACCGCGTCGCCACCAGGGGACTCACTCCTGGCGGGCTCCAGCCCGGTGCAACTGTGGCTGGTGGGCGAGCAGAGCGAGGAGGACCGAGGGAAGTGGCTGCGGCCGGTGTAGGGGGAGGTCAGTGCTGACCGCGGCCCGGAGCGGCGTGTCAGGGACAGGCGACTCTGCGGGTGCCCCTGGGGGCGGGGCACCGGAGGAGCCTGTGGGCGCTGGAGAAAAAGAAGCGCCCAGGTCACGGGGCCAGGGGGTGAGGTCTGGTGCACGTGGGTGCCCGATAGGAAAAAGAAAAGCGACAGGAACAGGAGAGACGAGTAGCATTCCCTGCTTGGATGGAAGGAGTAGAGACGATGAGACGCCCGCCGGGGCGCTCAGAGGTTCCCCCACGCGGCCGGGATCCGGGAGAGGGCGGTTCCTCCTCGCCTCCTCCTGATTCAGGTCTCTCCCGGGGTGTGCTCCCAGGGGAAAGCGAGCCGAGCGATTCTGAAGGTTCACCAGCCCCGCCGCTCTCTCTCTCTGGAGACCCCAAACCTGACTCTGAGCTGCGACGGATCCCCCAGGAGACGGAGTCGGAGTCGGGCGCCTCCTGCTGGTGACGCTGCGCAAGCACAAAGTCCTGCTGGTCCCGACCGGTTCTGCAAGCGCATCTCAGTTCTCAGAACACCGCCCCGGGCCCAAGGCGAGGCCCTTTTCCCGGCTACCGCTGGGTGCAAGACGATGGCATTATCTCCCTCTCCAGGGCACTGGTGAGAGCGGTGGGGAATGGGGTGCGGCACCTGATGGGCCGGAGGAAGAAGGGATGGGGTGCTATGACGTAAGAGGGGGACACGAGAGAGATGAGGGAGAGTGGGAGAAGTGAAGGAGGGCGCGGCTGAGGAGGGTGACGGAGGGAGAGGCCCTGCGCAGAGGGCGGTCCAGGGCGGACGAGAGCTCTTATACCCCACTCCAGCCCGGACTGCGAGTGAAGACTCCCAGAACCTGCGTAAGCAACAGCGAGAGCAGGAGTTCGAGGAAAGAAGGAAGGTGTCCCGGTGAGCACCAGGAAGCCTCCGGTCACCTACCAGATCCCAAGAAACCCGCTGCCCCTCTTCGGCCCGACTCCAAGTTCTTCCTCCAGCTGGGGCTCCTGGAAAGATGGGTTAATCCTGCCCACAGTTGACGGGCTAATCCCGCCTGGAGCAAGGAATACACAGCGGGACCTTCCCAGGGACCACTGATCCCTCGAGGATAAGGATTTACACTTTACTCTCTCGCTGGCAAAAGTGTGAGTGCCGGGTTGAGGCTGGGATCCTTTTTCGATCTCTTGCACTCCTTTCTTTCCACGCGTTGAAGGACTTGGCCGTTAAGGGGACATCGGATCTTCCAAATTGTGTAAAAAGACTGCAAGATTTGAAAATAATGTTCCCGCACGGAAAGACTGCCCTGGCTGATCAGTTACCACAACCTTCCAAAGCCTATATGCAGGTTTCCAACCCAGGGATTTGAAAGAAGAGAGGCAGAGAAGATAGGAGAGTGCTATGTTGGTGGGATGAGGAGCTCAGAGCTCACAGGGTGCTCCCCAACTGATGTCCCTAGAGTGGGTGTGTTATTCCTGGGAGAATGAGTCCCTCTCTGGCTACCAGTTTCTCAACGTGCAAACCTCATGCTCCTGAGGTGTTGTGTGAGCCTCCCACCCTCTTTGTCTACACTCTCTTCCTCCTGTGCTTAAGCTTTCTCAACGTTGGCACTGTTGACATTTTGGGTCACACAATTCTCTGTTGTGAGGGGCTGTCTTGTGTACTGTAGGATGGTTAGTAGCATTTCTGAATTCTATCCATGAGATGCCAGTAGCATCCCCATAGTTGTGACAACCAAAAATGTCTCTAGACATTGCCAAATGTTCTCTGGAGGACGAAATTACCCCCCATTGAGAATCACTGGTATATGCCATCTCCTTCTGTGTCTCCATCTTGTCTTCTTCCTCTTCAGTCACCACCATCATTGTTTTCTTCTTCGTTGGACATATCTCAGCCTTAGGGAAGAGTTCAAGCTTCTAGATAGAATAGCAAAAAAGTCTGAACAAAGCCTTAAAGAGCTAAAAGCTAGACCTAATTTGGGGAGGGGTGGATAAAGGAAATATTTTGTGCTATATTTGGCTAAAGCCTGCAGAGGAGGAGAAGAGAGAAGAAGTTGGTTAGGTGTGGCAGGACATGGCAGAAAGCCAGAAACTTCACTCAGGGAGCTCCAAATCTGAAGGAAGACACTGGGCGTGGAAACTTTGCATTCAGGGCTTTGATTCTGGGGGAAGTGATTGGAATTTAAAGTATAAGATTTGGACAGGTAGAGAAAGGATCCACCCTGGCAAATGAGAGAGGGACAGGTCCAGAACTGACTCTAACCCCTTTATCTATCCTTAACCCTGACTGCACAGGCTGGATCTCTGTTTGAAGCTTATTTCTTCCTGCTGAATGGGGTCAAGCCCAATGTCATTATTTCTAAGTAGCAATATGTAGCCCCTTGGTCATGCTGAAGCTTCAACCTGATGGAAGACTCTTATCCATGGTCATCCACGTAAGAGGACCCAGGTGTGCTGCCCCCAGCCATTGATTCCCTTTAGCGACTTAGATATACAGGTCCTCAGCCCCTACTCTCTGTCCTGCTGTAGTTCCAGCACCCTCCATGTGGATGCCCCCCACCTGTGCTCTTCCTGCCTAACTGTTTTTTTGTTTTTCTTGACATCGCATTCTTCAAACAGTCCTGGCCAATTGTCTTGTATGCTGACAGATATCATGGATTTACTGGTTATTTATTGTTATTATATAAAAGTTTATCATTATCATAAATAATTCTACATAAATGATGATAATATCTCTTATTTCACCATATCAAGATGCAATCAGTGTCAGGCTGTCCTGCTATTAGTGAAATACAGTTTGATTCCTTTGTAAGGCAGCAAATGTCATATATTTCAATTGTAAAGATTCATTTTGTTTTATATTAACAAGTAATTGGTGTGGGATATTATGTTAGTTTCTTGTTGCTGCTATAACAAATTAACACAAATATGGTGACTTAAAACAACAAAAAAATTATCTTACACTTCTGGAGGTTAAAATCCAAAATGATTCATGAGGGCTATTTTCTTTGTAGAAGCTCCAGGGATAATCACCTTGACACTCCTGTCTCCCTCTTCCAAAGACCCTTGCGGTTATATTACCTTCATTGGATAATCCGGGATAATCTTATCTCAAGATCCTTAGTTTAATAATATCTGTACAGTCCCTTTCACCACGTAAAATAACAACTCGCAGGTTTCAGGGATTGGACGTTGGGGCATTAGTCTGCCTACCCCAGGTATTTTTATAAATCTTTTCATTATGAGAAATTTCAAACTGTCCAAAAGTAGAGAAAATAGTTTAATAAATTCCCTTATCCTATAAGCCAGTTTTGACAATTGTCAACTCAGACAATCTTGTTTTTCCATATCCCCATCCACTTGCCCCACCTTGATTATTTTGAAGTAAGTCCCAGTGATTATATCATTTATCCATGAGTATTTCACAATATATCCCTAAAATATAAGCAGTCTTAATATATACAAATGTCTCCATATTTTTGTATTTTTCTTGCATTTCTGATGAGGAAATCAGATCATTGTCTTGTGAAGAGCCACAAAATCTAGATTTTGCTGATTACATACCCACAGTGTCATTTCATCTCCTAACTTGTCTTTGTTCCTATTGTCTTTTCTTTGTGGTATTTTGCCTTCCAAAATTTCCTGTATTTTCATTTCAGTGAAGAACAGAGAGGAAGAATATGGAAATGCAATGTAAGAACTAGAAATAATGCCTAAAATTTATGCTTTTAAGAAGTTATTGAGTTTATTTACTTAGGTAAATATACACTTAGAACCTAATAGAAAGTGTATTTACTTTAGCCTTGGAAAGAACCTCTGGTTGAGAACCTGTTCCCTCTTAAGTCATACATAGTTCTAACAAATTTGTTTATTTGATTTAAAAACCTGAAGTATATTAAACATGTGGAGATGAAGAATTACAGGCAGACACTACGATTCGGAAGAGTCAAAGTAAATATTAAAATTTTAAAAAGCACGGCCATGTGGAATCGTTCACTATAGAAGTGAGTAGTGCCAAACACTTGCAGAGTGAGAATGGCATTCACAATATTATCATTGATATTTACAACAGTGACCTGATTCATCACAAAAAACCTTTCTAAACAAAATTATTAAAATAAAAATGGCTTCCATGATGGAATAAGCAAAATAAATAAATGAAAATAAAAAAGAAATGAAATTATTAAAATCATTTTAAGATTTGTATTTCAAAGAGCAAGCACTTAACAGCATACATGACTCATTTCCCCTAGCTTTCTAGGTAATGGAAAGTTTTATTTCTTTTTATTGAAATGAAATTTATATTACATAAAATTTACCATTTTAACAATTTAAAAGTTTACTGTTCAGTGGTTTTTAACATATTCACAATGTCGTGCAGCCACCACCGCTACATAATTCCAGAGCGTTTTCTTAACCACAAAGGGAACCCTCACTCCCATTAGACAGTCCCTCTCACCCCCGCACGCTTCAGCCCCTTTCAACCACTGTCCTGTATCAGACTACATGGATTTGCCTATTCTAGACATTTCATATAAACAGAATCATACCATATGTGGCCTTTTATGTCTAGTTTCTTTCAGATAACATGTTTGAAGCTTCATCCATGTTGTCACATGTTTCAGGACTTCATTCCTTTTTATGTATGAATAATATTTTGGTGTATGCCTATATCACATTTTATTCCTTCATTATCAGTTGGTAGATATTTGAGTTGTTTCCCCTTTTTGACAATTGTGAATTATGCTGCTATGACCACTCATGTACAACTTTTGTATGAACATATGTTTTCCATTTTCTTGGATATATACCTAGGAAGGGAATTGCTGGGGTATATGGTAATTCTATGTTTAACTTTTTGAGAAACTGCAGGACTGTTTTTCACAGTGGCAGCACTATTTTACATTTCCACCAGCAATGTATGAGGATTCCTATTTTCCGTTTTGTTGATTTTAGCCATCCTAGTGGGTGTGCGGTAGTATGTCATTGTAGTTTTAATGGGCATTTCCATAATGACCAAAGGTGTTGAGCAGGCCATTTGTATATCTTCTTTGGAGAAATGTCTATTCACATCATATGTCAATTTTAGAAGTGACTTGTCTTTTGTGTTGAGTAAAAGTTCTTTATATATTCTGGGTAGTAGCTCCTTATCAGATATGTTATTTGCAAATACTCCCTTCTATTTTATGGGTTGTATTCTCGATTTCTTAAAAATAGTGTCCTTTGATGTATGTGTTTTCACTTTGATAAAGTCCAACTTACGTATTTTTCTTTGTTGTTTGTACTTCTGTTGTCACATTTTAGACACCATTACCTGACCTAAGGTCATTAAGACTTTTTCACCTGTTACTTTTTAGCAGTTTTCTAATTGTAGCTCTCATATTTAGGTCTTTGATACATTTTTATATGATTTTCAAGATAGAATGAAGAAATCCAAATTCATTCCTTTGTACATGGATATCCAATTGCACAGGCACCATTTGTTGAAAAGACTATTCTTTCTCCATTGTTTGGTCTTGGTACCCTTGTAGAAAATCAGTTGAACATAAGATACATGGATTTATTTCTGGATTTTTAATTCCATGCCATTGATGTATATGTCTACCCTTATACACCATTCTAATTATTCAAAATTTGCACTAAGTTTTGAAATTGAGAATGGTGAGTCCTACAACTTTGTTCTTCTGTTTTCAAGATTACTTTCTCTATTTAGGGTCCTTTGCATATCCATATGAATTTTAAGATCAGCTTGTCCATGTCTGCAAAAATGACAACTGGGATTTTGCTAGGGATTGCATTGAATCTGAGATCAATCAGAGAAGTATTGTCATCTTAACAATAGTGTCATCTAATCTATGAACCTGGTATGTCTTTCCACTTACTTAAGTCTTCTTTAATATTTTTCACAACGTTTTGTAGTTTTCAGTGCACAGGTCTGGCACTTTCTTATTTAGATTTATTCCCAAGTATTTTATTGTTTTTGATGGTATTGTAAAAGAAATCGCTTTCTTAATTTCATTCCAGGATTGTTCTTTGCTGATTTATATATTGATCTTGTATCTTTAAACTTTGTTGAACTCATTTATTACCTCTAATAGTTTCTATCTTTGGTGGATCCTAAGGCCATCTAGCCCAATTCCCCCCATTGAACTAAAGAGAAACCAAGTCCAGGCAGGTGCGGGTGATGTAATTGTTAATGAACCCTCGAGGGGACTTAATGTTGTCTGCGGGCGCAGAAATCAATTACTGAGATGTCGAGGATTTTCAAGGAAGAAAGGGTTTATTGTATGTTGGGAGGGGAGGTTACAAACTGTCCTCCTAATTGGAAGGGGAGCTCCCTAAAACAGGGCTGGTGTTCTATCTTCTCAGCCTTCTGCAAGGTCGTGCCCCGCACAGAGTAAAGGCAATTCCATAAACTCATCATGGCCCCTAAGGAGTACTTTCACCTACACCACTGTTCCACGTGGAAGAGATACTGAGGTATTCAGGTTTTAGAGGAAAAATAACTGAGGTCCAGACCTGCTTAGGTCTGACCCGATCTAGAAGATAGGTGGACTTCGATAATTATAGGGCACTTCGATCAGGTCAAGCGACTGTCAATATCACCCACCACAGCCTCCACGGAACCATTACGCCCAGGGTAGCTCCAGCCAGTAGCAGCCCAGCCCAAGGCCTCTGCGCAAGCGCAATTACGCCCAGCGGGAGCAAGCCCGCCCCTCCAAATCTCGGCGTCCGTGAAGTCGTGGCTGTGTTCACGCGAGACCACTGTTTGCAAAGGAGCTTGGCGGGTGGGCAGCGGAGAGAAGGTTCCGGAGCCGCAGGGGCGGAGCCAGTGTGTGATTGACAGTTGTAAAACCAACATAGGGGAAAGGTCAGGCTAACCAAAACGCCACCTTCAGGTGAACTGTAACAGCGCGTAGGAGCTATGATAAAAGGTAACTCCTGTCAGGGTTCTTAATTTGGCTCAACTACGCTAAGCGCTTTTCATAAATTATCTAGAGGTCTGGGCAACAGCACGGGTGAGCACCATTACCCATCCCTATTTTACAGATGCGGCAACTGAGGCTTAAGGATACTAACCTAGACAAGGACACAGCTGGGATCCACACACCTGGCAGTCTGCTCCAGAGCCCAGCCTGCTAACGGCTCTACAGTTCTACTGGCCCTCAGAACTGGGAATCAAAAAGGAGCAGGGTCTGGTAAAGAGGACTGGGATGAATGCAGCTGACCACATTGTAGGCAGAAGTGTCAAAGCAGTGGACATAAATACGAATAAATGTCTGGGTGCGCCCTACACAGTGTGAGAGCTCGGAGGATGGAGATGACACGGGAGACAGGTCAAAGCAAGGGGAGAGTGTGGGTGTTGTGGGCCAGGTTGTCCCCCAGCTGGTGGAGCATGGCTGCACTGCAGCATTACGTGGCTCTGGATTAACAGCAGGTGCAGAAAAGGTTTTCTCTTTAGGGCTGTGGTGTTTTCCAGGTGTGCGAAGTTAAAGCATTTTAGGAGCGTAGCAGTATTACAGTACCTAGTACACAGTTGCTTGGGGCTGCCATAACAAAATAACATAGACTGGATGGCTTAGATGACAAAAATTTGTTTTCTCACAGTCCTGGAGGATGGGAATTCCAAGATCGATGTGCTGGCAGATTCGGTTCCTGGTGAGGCCTCTTCCTGGCTTGCAGATGGCCACCTTTATCTGTGTCCTCACATGGTGGAGAGAGATTTCTTTTTCTTTCTCTCATTATAAAGCCACCTGCACTTTTACGACTTCATTTAACCTTAAGTACCTCCTTAAAAGCCTTATCTCCAAATACAGTCGTATTGGGAGTTAGGACTTCACCCCATGAATTTGGGAGGACACAGTTAGTCCATAGCAATAGGATATGCTCAGTGAGCAAGTAAGGAGGGATTGAGGACTGAAGAAAGTGAACACTTTCTAACTCAGTGCACCTGAAGTGCTTTCACAAATCTTACCTGGTTTAATGGGCATGAGATGTGCTGTGCTGGTGTGCGCCTTAGCAGTGGAGCAGCGTTCTGAGGAGAACTTGGGTGGGAGGTCATGGTACCTCCACATAGCCACCCTGAAGAGAAAGTCACACCACGTGTCCTTGATGGGGCTTAGTGAATCCATTATTCCCAGATTTATCTAAAGCTTTCTTTCACTGTCTGTGGTCCCCAACCCCTGGGGTGGCAGACCAGTACGGGTCCATGGCCTGTTAGGAACCGGGCCACAGTCGCTCCCCATTGCACTGCCTTTCCCTCCCCTGCCTCCTGTCCCCCTCGCCTCCATCTGCCTCCCCTCTGTCCATAGAAAAATTGTCTTCCATGAAACTTAGGAACCAGGCTGCACATCAGGAGGTGCAATTCATAGCTTCAGGGCTTGGGGGTCTGCAGATACGGTTACAGTCCTGGGTTCAACCACCTGTTGAGTGACTTTGAGCAAGTCTCTTAATTTTTCTGAATCTCAGTTTTTTCATTTATAAAATAGAGCTAAGAAAAATACTGAGAACACAGGATGGTGGTGAGGCCAACTGAAAACAGTTTGAAACTATTAAGGAACTGGCCATTGAACTAGATATTCACGTCATGGGACCTCCTCTGCTCACACCAAGAACAGAAACCTCTACTACAGGCCCCACGTCTGGCTGGCTATTCATTCATTCATTTTTCATCATATTTTTATTGAACACCTGCGAGGTGCTGAAACACCCAGTTCTGAGTCCTGGGGCCAGGGAAGAACGAGACAGACAAGGTCCACCCATTAATGTAGCTTATATCCCAGTGCGGGAGACAGACAAATAAAATGGATGAGGAAGTGCTAAGAGGTATGAGGAAATGAAATACAGGGTAACGTGCGGAAAGAGTGACTGAAAGCACAGCGGGGAGTGTGTGTGCCGGGGGTGGGCATGCTCGACCACTGTGCGGTGTCCCGATAGCAGAGTGGGGGAGGCTTCTCTGAGGAGCGAGCTGAGTCCTAAACATCGAGGACTCGTCACTCCCCAGGCAGGGGGAGCAGCAGGCACAAGGCCTCGCTGAGGAGAGCAGGCTGGTGCCCGGCCAGTCCGCAGGCTGACCAGTGCTCTGTCTTAAAACGAGAGAGATGCTGATCTGACTTTTCTCTTGGGATTTAGAACTAGATGAAAAGAATTTTCACCTGGCAATGGGAGCTGAAGCTAGAAGGTAGAAGGGTGAACCTTGGGGGTAAGGAGAAACTCTGAGTCAGCTGAGGAAGTCAGTCACGTGGATCCACCTGACTGAGCAGGAGAATGAAAATCGATGGGTATTTAACTGTCAGTGAGGTTCCTGGAGCTGTCTTGAAATCTAGGCCCCCTCGCAGCTCTAGTCTGCAGAAAGTCCTGCCCTGTCAAAGCTTCTGTTCTTGGTGTTCCCAGCTAGTCCTAATTCTTAATCTCTCACTAT
>CAUYSK010033339.1:0-15920 GCA_963575035.1 Avahi laniger
CCATGCTGCAACCAAATATTGAAATGCTTTCCAACAACAAGCAGACACAGCACAGTCTTTGAAAGGTTAACTCTAAAATTAACAAATATAATCGTTTTCATTTTTTGAAATTATTAAGTACACAGTAGATTTTTACAAAATGATGTACATTTTTAAGTATATCTAATTGAAGTTTCTTGAATGCAGCCTTATTTGAGTATAGCTATTAAATAAATTAATGTGATCTCCCACCCCTGTTTTAGATCTTTTGCACTTCAATATGAATATCAGAATCGGCCTGTTAATTTCTACCTCAAAAAAGGCCTGCTGGGATTGCATTGAAACTATAGATGAATTTTGGGGGAAATTACATCTTAACAGTATTGAGTCTTCTGATCGGTGAATATGATATATCTCTCCATTTATGTAGGTCTTTCATTTCTCTTACAGTCTTTTACAGTGTTGTAGTTTTCAGCGCTGCAGCAAGACGGCCCCACCCTGCTGCAAAGCCACCCGTGGCCGGGCCTGGCTGCTCCTCGGAGCCACACCGGCAGGAGAGCACAGCCAGGACCGAGGCCTCCGACCGGTCCTGCACGTGCTGACTCACGCCACGCTGGAGCGTGGACGGGGCAGGAGAAAATTTAAACACAAACACAAAGGCTCCATTAAGATCTTTAGAGAGATGCTGTCTGTGAGTTTCAGATGCTAGGACAGAACTCTGGTGAATGAAAAATAAAGTGGGAAAAATGAAAAGCTCAAGGAAAGGTTTGGAAGATAAATTTGATGGCTTCCAACAGGAAGCGTGGAAGGAATAAACCAGAAGAAGGAAAATCAGAGAGAAAAGGCGGTGAACAGCCGAGGCTGCCAGGAAGGTCCAACGTGCGAGCAACGGGAGCTCCAGGAAGCGCGACCGGAGAACATGGAGGGAGGAGGCTGTGAGGTCAGAGCGCAGCCAGTGTCTAGATGGAGGGCGCAGGAGCGGGCTTGGCCGGTGTGTGCAGTGGCCACAGAGCGGCTGTGGACGGGCCCACCCAGGCAAGGTCATTTCAACAGAACTCTGCACCCAGCGTGAGCAGGACACACAGCCGCCTGGACGTGGGCCGTGTCCAGAGACATGCCGTGCACCCTATCTTGGGAAACTTCTAGCAGCTATGCTTTCCCACAGCCCCGGAAGCGGAGGACGTGGACCCCGCGCAGGAGGGGTGTGGGTCGGTCCCGGGACTGCCTGGGGGCGGGAGGAGCTGCGTGTGAGCAGTGCGGGGGAAGTGGGCTCGGCCCTCAGGACAGGACTGAGAATCCGGGACCAGGCGGGCGCCGACCCCGAGGGTGACAGGAGAACGTGGCTTAGCGTGGACGACAGGCGTGGCCGTAGCGTTGCTAAGGCAGGACGCACGCATTTGACTAAGAGCTCTCATACTGCTACAACGTTCTGGGAGGACACCTTCCGTGGTGAAACGTTCACAGAAAACACCCAAAAGCAAATTATCTCGAGGTCACGATACAAGGGTGTGATCCAGAAACGTGGCGGCAAACACTCGACCACTGTGAAGTCGACTGCGCGGGGCTGGGCGCGGGGTGCGTGGTCTGCGTCTTCCCACAAACCTTGCGGAATTTCTTCACTTTAAAACAGTGCACACACGTGACTTTGATGGAAATGAAAACCTTAAAACGTGAACCTACAGGAGCAACAAACAGAGCGGTGCCCTCGGGCCAGGCAGGTGCTGGGACAGGTGCAACACAGCGCCCAGTGCGTCCGGCCTCCGGACACACCTGCCCAGCAGGCGAGGGGCTCGAGGGAAGGGTCGTGGGCCCACCGCCTCCCAGGCCACTCTGGAGGGGGTCGGTTCTCACACCTGCCTGTGTAGTTTGGGGCCGTCCCGTAACACTGGTGGGGGCCGGACCTTCTCCGTGCCCCTCTGTGTGTCGTCTGGCCAACACGTTGGGTTTTCTTTGGATTCTGCAGTGTTCCCGCGTCCACCACATCAGGGTTGCTGCCCGGATCTCTGTCAGCGCGGTGCCGTATCCAGAAAGCTTCGGACAAAGCCTCCCACTGGCAAAGTGATGGGTAAATCCTGGAAATGTCAGGAAAGCCGCTTTCCGTCTGCAGATCTGAGAGTAAGTCGCCTTTGCAGCCACACTCAGGCGGCCGGCGTGTGCGCTTGGTCCGCCGTCGTCCCCCCTCCCTCCTCCCTCCCTCATGCACTACCCAGAGGTTCCCCAACAGCTTAAAGGGGTGACGGCCCTTCGGTGTCCTGCGGAGGAGGCAGCGGAGGCCCCTTTCCTGCCTCGGCGGCCAGGCAGTTGGCACAGCCGGGGAGGAAGCGCACGTGGCTGGAAACCCCACAATGTCAGGAAGGGCCCCGCCCTGGAGAAAAGGCAGGAAGGCCCTGGAGGGAGCCCGCTGCCCCCAGGGACACGTGTGCAGAGGCCCAGGCTGCACAGCACAGGTGGCAGGGACGAGCCCCCGGGAGGCTGGGGGCCAGGGCTCGCTGGAACGGCAGGAGCCACCCCGGGGCTGAGTGGAATCTCCCAGAGCAGAGGCTGAGGCCAGTGGGGAGGGGTGGGTTCAAGGGTGGAGGTGGAAGACAGGGCTCGAAGCCACACACAGCCCCCGGCCCCCCCGGCCTGTCCCCAGGAGCGGAGCCAGGGCAGGAGGCGCGAGTCCTGCCCTCTCTTCCGGCGCTGCGTCCCCAAGGCCGTCACCAGCAGTGCCCAGCGGCCCTGGGCCCTGTGCCCCCAGCAGTCTGTGGAGGTTCATGTGCAGGAGGGGCCTGGGGCTGGGCCTGCCACAGATTCTGACTGAGCACCCGTGGGGGATGGGAAGGAGCCAGGGCAGCCTGTCTGCTCTCACAGCCACACCGGGTGTCCAGGCTGGCCAGGCCTGACCGTCTGGGCACAGACCCCAACGCCTGCCAAGCTCTGCCCCACTGCCAGACACCCACCCGGCTCTGGACGGGCCCGGGAGACCAGAACTCTATCTGGGTGCACCGAGCCCTGCCCGCCGCCCGGGACCTGGGAAAGCCTGCACCATGTGACTTAGAGGAGCCCGCAAGCCTTGGAGTGTGGCCCATGTGCCCCGGTGATGGGCGCGGCCCACACAG
This sequence comes from Avahi laniger, assembly GCA_963575035.1. Lineage (NCBI taxonomy): Eukaryota > Metazoa > Chordata > Mammalia > Primates > Indriidae > Avahi > Avahi laniger. Next base: position 3,081 of record CAUYSK010033339.1, read on the forward strand.
CCCCCCGGCTGGCTCCCGAGGGCCACGGGCTGGCAGAGGCTGCTCGCGGACACAGCGCAGAGCTCTGGGGCGCAGGGAAAGCCGAGGGCAGTGCGTGTGGGCGGGCCGGAGGGGGGTCCCCCAGGCCCAGGCCGGACTGAGAGCTGAGGGCTGGTCGTGGACCCAAGGGCCCTGCTCCCAGCAGATGGTGCAGCATCAGCCGAACCAGCCCTAGTGGCATCCGGCCGGGGCAACGCTGAGCTGCCGGGGGTGCCGGGGTGGGGGACTGAGTCACCAGAGAGGAACGCAGGCCCCCTGGGCGAGGCCCGGAAGGCCAGTCCCCCTGGGTGCCAATGCTGAGCCTGCCGGAAGGGCAGCGGACATCCTGAAGAATGCGGACGAGTTTCCGCATATTGTCATCCACGTGGGAACCTGCAGCCCGGGGAAGCGGCCCGGCTAGCAACTCCTCGGGATGGAGGGTGGCCGGGGGAAGCTCAGAGCCCTGGGGAAGGCACAGTACCCCACTCGTGCCAATTTGTGACCTCAGGGACGTGAAGACTCCACCGGGGAGTGAGACCCTCCGACGGGACCATGGTGCCCACGCGAGGGGGAGCTGAGGGGTCCTGCCAGGTCATGGCCACTCTGGTCCTGCCGGGGCACAAGTGTGGGCCACCGCCAGACAGCAGAGAACTCAGCCGCATGAGGACAAAGCTTCTCCGGGCCTCCTGGATCACAGCTGCCCCAGGGCTGCCTGCCCTCTGCTCTTTGAACCCTGGGGCAGAGAGGGCAGGAGGGGAGAGGTTTGGAGTGGGCTCCACGAGGCAAGGGGCAGAGGGCCAAAGAACAGGCCAGACAGAGGTTCTAGAAAACACCTGGTCTTGGGTACAGAGGCAGTGACGTGGAGGAGGGGCTGCTGGTGGACCCTGGAGAACAGCAGTGATGGGGATAGGGGCCAGGCCAAGAGGGGATGGGCAGCCCTTCTTGGTGACGCCGTCTAAGCCAGCTGGTCACTTGGAGCCTCCAGCCAGTCCTGAGCCTCAGGCAGGACCGGCCCTGGGTGGATGCCCCTCCCCCAGAGGGCTCGGAGCCGGGTGTGCCACGGTCTGTGGGGGTCCCTGGGGCAAAGCAGGGGGCACAGAGGATATCGCGGTCCAGTCCTCAGCTGACACTGCACACAGAGCTGGTGGGGAGGAGCCCGTGCCTTCAGAGCAGCCAGCCTCTCACCGTAACCTGGCCACAGCCGCCCGGTGTGCCCTGGACCTCTCGCTGCCCAAGGAGCTGCGGCCCCGGCTGTGAGCTCCGCTCCAGGAAGGTGGCTCAGGCCGTGACAGCACTGGTCACAGACGCCAGTGGCTGGAGAATTAGAAAACAAGACAGACAAAGAAGCACAGCCCTGCACAGCCTGCGAGTCTGGCAGGCCTGGCTCCCTCCTTCTGCCAGATCCCGTGGCCAGGCCGAGCGTCCTGAGGGCTTGGGGCAGACAGTGGCTGGCACCGCCCGGGAGGAGGGGCGGCAAGTGCACAGGCCTCGCTGGCCGGGCCGAACTGCGCGGGTGTGAGGGGAGGAGCCTGGGAAGGCAGACCCCAGAGACCCCCACCACCACGCAGCCCTCGTGCTCCCCGCCCCTCGGATGCCACCAGCTGTGCTCCTCCCGGGGCGGGCAAGGCTGACTCGAGGCTCACGGAGCTGCACAGGAACATGAGGGACGGTCACCATGGGCTGCCCCTCGCCAGGGAGGACGTCCACTTCCCAGCCTCGCGGGAGGGCCGGGCCAGGCACGAGGAGCGGCTCCCGCAGGTGCAGGTGCCGCCCGGGGCAGGCTCCCAGGGGTGCGTACGCGTTGAGGGCATGTGTCGGAGAGACGTGGAGCCGGCAAGGCCTCTGGGCGCTGGTCCCGAGCAAGGGTGGGCACGCTGAGCACCGATGACACCAGGCACTGCCTGGGTGCTGGCGTCGACAGTCCTCCCGCGAGCCTGCCGCGGGTGCCGCGGGACCTCCACTTTACAGACGGGCCGAGACCAGCCCACAGGCACTCAGCATTGGCACGAAGACCAGGCTCCTGGCCTGTGGGTGGCCAGGCCTCCCTCTCCAGCCCCGCCACGCAGAGCCAGGGGCGGCTGGGCGCTGGGATCAGCACCACAACCCCAGCTTCCGGCACGGAGAGGACGCACCTCCCCAGACAGGCCCTGCAGATCCCAGTTGGCCATGCTGCTCGCACCCGCCTCTCCACCCGCAGCCCAGCAGGGGGTTGGCGTGGAGACTTTCGTTCACTGCGGCGGGTGGCACAGGCCTTCTCTCTGCTGATGGCCGGGCCCCCTCCAACCCCTCCATCACCAAGCCGGGTGGCGGAGCCCCCGGTCCCTGCCCAGTCCAGGAGGGAAAGGGCGGCTCCACTCTGCCCAGCCCTTTCCCTTCCGCCTGCCCTGGGAAGGGTGCTGGGTGCACCTGGGGCCGGGGAGGCAGTGCCCATCCCAGCCTGCGGGTGCCCGCGTGTCATGGGATGGCAGAGGACCTGGGGCCTGCGTGCACCCTGCCCCGCCTTGACCCACAGGGAACAGATTCGGGCGGCGTGGACTTGTGTCCAGGGCACAGGCAGGGGCGGGCAAGGACCCCTCTGTGGTCCTGGGGGCCCCTCACACCACAGTGTCCGAGTGGGGTCTTCCACACGGGCTGGCAGGGGTCTGTGGGTCCAGGACTTGCTTCCTGACCACCTGGCCAGACCCCGGTCAGGGCAGCCACAATCTCCAGGCCCCAGAGCAGGGCCCAGCCGGGCTGCTTCACAGGGGGCCCAGGAGGGAGCCGCGTCTCCAGGTGCAGGTGTCCCCAGCCCATGCAGCCGGCGCCTGGCATAGTGGCATTTTCCCCCAAATCTGTGCTCTGGGCTCTGCTCAGAGCACAGAGACGTGGAGAGCAACTCTGGACAGTGCCCTTGGGGGTCAAGGCGTTAACCCCAGAGCTGGCCCAGGTGGGTGGGACCCGCAGCCCTGGGACCCCACAACCTGTGCTTGCTGCGTCCTCTCCCCTCCTCTCCCTGCACTGGCCCTTCCCAGAGCCCCCACCAGCAGGGAGCACAGGCGCGGGAGGGTGCGAGGGCCTCCTCCCCCCAGGCCAGTGCCTCCCCTGCAGGGTGTTTTCTTGGCAGTTGTGAGTGGTGGACGTGCTGGCCCGAAGTGTGGACAAGGCCAGGGCTGAGGGGCCTGAGCCCCCTGGTGTGGCAAGGCCCTGGGCAGGGTGCAGTGACCTGGACAAGGGCCGCTGCATGAGGGGCAGCTCGTCCGCGCAGGTGTGTGGGGTGGCAGGGCCAGGCCAGGAGTGAGCCCTCAGCACCCCGGGCCCTCGTGCTCTCTGCCCACTGGAGGCTGAGGCTGACCCTGCCTGCCTGGCTGCCAGCACCCACTGCCTCCCAGAGGTGCCCGAGCCCAGTGCCGAGAGCCCGCCCACCTCCGCCCCTCGGGGGACCTGGCTGAGAGCCAGAGACCCAGGCACAGCCAGAGGCTGGGAACCCAGGAGCCACCCAGCCTGCAGGAGGCCTCAGCCACACCCAGGCCAGTGGGCGAAGGCTCCTGTGGTCCCTCCGTCGCTGGGGAGGTGGGTCACTGTCCAGAAGCCCAGGTGTGAGGGAGTTTCAGCTTCCCTGGGCTGGGCCCTGCTCCCTGGAGTGAGGGGAGCAAAGCCGTGGGCAGAAGCAGTGGTGAACTTCCTGGGCACCCTTCCTGGGGACCAGTGCCCAGGAGGCAGCCACGCCACCAAGCCTCCAGGCCCCTCCCAACACAGGGCCTGGCGTGCCTCCTCTGTGGTCCAGGGCAGCATCTGGCCACAGCCCTGGAGGCCCCTGCCCCGCCCCGGTGCACACATGACCCCCAGACACACGTGTGGAAGCCCCGCCAACATGAGCACTGGGTGACTCATTTCATCTGCCTACATCTCTGCTGTTTTCTGCACGAAGTCCACAGTGCTTGTGAGACTCTTTATTTTTTTATTTTTTTATTTTTTTTTTGTGAGACAGAATCTGGCTCTGTTGCCTGGGCTAGAGTGCCGTGGCGTCAGCCTAGCTCACAGCAACTTCGAACTCCTGGGCTCAAGAGATCCTCTTGCCTCAGCCTCCTAAGTAGCTGGGACTACAGGCATGCACCACCATGCCTGGCTAATTTTTTCTACACATTTTTAGCTGTCTAGCTAATTTGTTTCTATTTTTAGTAGAGACGGGGTCTCACTCTTGCTCAGGCTGGTCTCGAACTCCTGAGCTCAAATGATACACCCACCTCGGCCTCCCAGAGTGCTAGGATTACAGGCGTGAGCCACCGCGCCCAGCCTTGCGAGACTCTTTAAAGTAAAAGAGAGAGGAGTCCCCCAGTCTCAGGACTCCCACTCCCCCCACCGCGGAGGTGGCTGTGTAGGGGCAGCCACGGGCTGTGACCAGGGCCCCGACACAGGTGCCCGTGGCTGAGGGTGAGGGTGCCACCCCCAGGTCTGCGACTACATGCCCCAGGGTGGGCACAGAGCCCCACTCTCTGGGTGTGGACACACTCTTGCTGGGTGATGACGAGGACCGCCACGGGGTGGCTGAGGGGAGCACGTGGGGAGGGATTGGGGTCCTCCCACGGTGCAGCCATTCCCAGCACTGCCCTCTTCCCTCTGCCCCACCTGTGGCTCCCACCTGTGCCAGGCAGGGCCCAGGACAGTGTGGCCAGGACGCAGCGGCTGGGGAAAGCGTGTTCAGAGTGGCAGGGATGGAACGGCTGGGGCCAAGTGGCTGGGATGGCCCCGTCCCCACCTCGCCGTCCTACCAAAGGATTTACAGATGTAACTAAGACTGCTCATCAGCTGACCTTAAAGGAGAATGATGACCTTATCTGGGTGGGCCCAGTGTAATTGCAGGAACCTTTAACAGCAGGGATGGAAGGTAGAGGAAGATAGATTCAAAGCACAGGATGGATTCGGTGCAGCGTTGCTGGCTTGAAGATAAGGGAGGGACCTCAGTCCGACGTCAGCCTCAGAGACCCTAAGCAGGGAACCCAGCTGAGTTCACCTGGACTTCCGGGCCCCACAGAGCTGTGTTGTAAGTTGTTAAGCATCCAGTAAGTTGTCATGGCAGCGTTAGAAAAATAATACAGACTTTGGTACCAGGAGTGGGGTGCCACTGTGCAAATAGCTAAAAACATGGAAGTAGCTTTGGAATCCAGCAGCGGGTGGAGACTGGAAGACTTTTGAGCATCACAATGGAAAAAGCCTACGTGGCCCTTAGTGGAAATGTGGACATTAAAAGCCCCAAGGGTCAAGAAGCAGAAACAGGTCTGGGTGAGAGCAGCTGGAACAGACATCACCGAGATGCTTAGACCCGGGAACATAAAACTATGAGTTTTTCAGACCAAAGATACATCCCAACGTCCTCCCTGAGGGGTACAGGAAGTGAGGTTATTGGTGTTTATTCTTCGTGACATACAGCAGAGGTCTAGGACAGACCCTGGACCCTCCACTTGTGTAAACACTAGTTATAGATAATTTTACCCGTGTTTTTTTCTAATTACTTTTAACTTGTTCCTATCTCCTAGGTCTTCTTACTCAAGCTCTTAATGAATCCTGTATTTTTTTTTTCTGAGACAGAGTCTCTCTCTGTTGCTCCAGGCTGGAGTGCTGTGGCGTCAGCCTGGCTCACACCAGCTTCCAACTCCTGGGTTCAAGCATCCTCCTGCCTCAGCCTCCCGAGTAGCTGGGACTACAGGTGCGCACCACGACGCCCGGCTAATTTTTCTGTTTTTAGTGGAGACAGGATCTCACTTTTGCTCAGGACGGTCTCGAACTCCTGACCTCAAGGGATCCTCTGGTCTCGGCCTCCCAGAGTGCTGGGATTACAGGTGTGAGCCACTGTGCCTGGCCAAATTCTGTATTTTACTACATGCTCTACAAAGTAGTGTGGCTTTATTTCACACTGATTTGTTTTCTGTAGCTTCAAGAATTATTTGCTCATGCGAACATTCTGGACAACTGGTCAAGTCTGTGTCCAGCTAAGTCACGTCTGCAACAATCTCACAGATGCAGACAGAGCTCTTCAGGTGTTTGCTGGAGACAACATTTTGAGCAGGGAAACCATGGCAGCCTTTTGTCTGTTCTTGCCTGTTCTGTGTGTCTTTTCCAAACGTGGTTCCTAGTAAAACTCGTGAGTAGAAGAGTTAGTTGTTTTATATAAGGGTTATCTTTTGGGTTTAATTTCCTATGCTTCTCATGATGAGCACGATTAATGGATTTATAAACGTTTTTAAAATGAAAAAGAAAAGAAAAGAACTCCCTGTGAGAGCTCGAAGGGGGCGGGGAACATGCCGCTGCAAACGGAGGAAGGAGGCTTCTTGCTGCGCGGTGGCAGGAAGCGCATTGGTGTTGTACCTGCAGTGGAGCGGGGAAGACGTCGTCCACAGGCAACCGCGACTTCAACGAGGAGATCTCCAAGTGGCGCGAAGGTGTGGCCTGGCTTCTTCTCACGGCTTATGCGAAACGTGAAAGAAGAGAGAGCAACTGCGCGAACAGCCCTCAAACCAAAGGGAACCAGGACCTGGGAAATTCTCAGCCTGTCCACATGACAAAAGATGCTAAAATATGCACTCACTTCCAAAAGCGTGACGTCTACGGAGGGGAAGCTACGTGGCTGGACGAGGGCGCAAGGTCGGAGTGCGCGGCACAGATGTGTGAGCCCCGAGGGTCTCCTCGCTCCAGCCAGGGCTCCGGAAAGCCTCAGTGCTCAGCCCTCTCGGCAGACGCCAAGTGGGAGACGTTTGTCCCCAATGTCCCACGCTGCTCACAGTCCTCTCGCAGACACGCTCCCACCATCGTAGGACATCTGTTACCGTGTATTTCATGTGAAGTGTAGTTCACAGAGCACGCGGACCCTGCCGCCCTAAGGATGGCCTGCCCACGACGCTGGTCCTGGCTGGCGTCTGGGAACCCGGCTGGTGAGCGGCTCCCTGACTGATCTGAACCTTTCCCAAAGGAGGAGGGTGGCTCGCTGGGCCGGAGCTGCGCAAAGTGGGTTACGCTGGAAGTCTGGAATTTTGGTACGTGCCAATCAGAGAGGGTCTGTGTGACCGCCCCCCAGCAAAACCTCTGGGGCTGAGTCTCTAATGAACGTCCCGGGGAGACGATACTTCACTTCACACGTGTTGTTACAACTTGTTGGAGAAATTAAACACATCCGCGCCTCTGCCCTCTGCAGACGCTTCTCGTATCCTGTCGCTGTGTTGAATCTTTGCTGTGAGCCGACCATGCGCTGAGCCTGTGAGTTCCGAATCGCCGAGTGCGACATGGTCTTGGGGACCCTCGACACACGCTGGAGTCTACGTGACGCCGTGCTGTCCCAGTTCCTCCAGCTTCATCGCTCGTCTTCACGTCTGGCGGCCCCGCCTCGTCCTCCTCCAGCCCTTTGCCCTCTGCACAGGCTTAGAAACGGTTCGCCCAGGGGTTTTGCTGGGAACTGCATTAACTCTATAAATCAATTTACAGAGAAGTGACATTTTTAAATGAATATTTAAAAATGTCCATGAATATTTATCTGCCTTTTCTCTAACACACATTTAACAACCTCCATAAAGGTCCTACACATCATTTGTTAGATTTCGTCCCAGGAACTTTATATTTTCGCTGCTGTTTTTATTTTCTGCTGATGCATGGAACTGCAGCTGACCTTCGCGAATCAGTCTCACGTCCAGCAGCCTTGCTGCACGCTCCTGAACTTCACCGAATCGGCTGTCAGCGCTCTGGGGTTCTCTCTGCAGATGTCATCTGCAAACAATGATCGTTTCGTTACATTTCTGCCTTTCCCGCCCGTGTAGCCTTTATTCCTTTCCTTGTTACGTTAGTCAGGACGTCCACGGCAGCGTTGTGTGGGAGTGGTGGCCGTGGCCATCCTTGTCTGGTTTCTGATTTAAAAGGGGGTTTCCACCGTGGAGTGCGACATCGCTAGAAGCCCCCGATTCCAGGTTTGCTGTACCATTTTACTGTGGATGATGCTGCCTAACGCTTTCTCTGCAGCTGTTGAGATAATCGTAGGCTTTTTCCTCTACTCTGTGAGTGTGACGGATGACATTATTAACATTTTAAATTTGCGACTAAACTTGCATTTCTCGGTTAAATCCCACTTGGCCTCGCGCTCTGTGTGCGTGGTGCCTTTGGCCTGTGCCGCTCGTTTAGGAAACATGTGTCTCTCCGCGTGAGTGTGTCCGATGTGTAATTTTCCTTTCCTCACTTTTCTGGCCTCGTAAACAACCTGGGGAGTTTTCCCTCTTTTCTCAACTCTGAATAATATTTAAATTTCCTGCTGCTGAAACGTTGGCTAACTTCCTACGTGAGCCTCCGGGCTTTGTGTCTTCTTTGGAAAGGATTGTCTGGAGCTGGTTTCCACTGACACTGGTGGAGCCACTTAGCTGTCTGCTGCTCTCGATCACTTTTGGAGATTTATAATTTCCCGGAATGTGCACGCTTCACCCGGCAGTTCGCGGGTGTGCGGTTGCTGCCGCCTCCGGGCTGCGCTCACGTTTTGCTCCGGCTGATGCTCCCTCAGCCTTTCCCTGTGATCCACAGAGACGTGTCCGCTTAATGCCTTTTAAAATAGCCGTGTTTGGCTCTGTCGCTCCTTTCCATGGTGTTTTTGGTTTCTGTCTTATTAATCCTATTCTTATCTTTATAATTTCCTTCCTTCTGCTTTCTTGGGGCTGTTGCCAAGCGGAGGCTCAGCCCTTTAATTTCAGCCTCTTTTATTTTATGACATAAACATTTAAGGCCATAAATTTTTCTCAAAGTGCTGTTTTCGCTACATTCCGTCAGTTTTGATAAGTAGCGTCTTCATTGTGTTTTAGTTCTGGTAATTTTGCAGTGTCCACTATAATCACTTACTTGACTTAAGAGTTCTTTAGAAGGCTGTTTTTTGATCTCAGAAAGCGTGGAGATTTGGGGATTTTCAGTTATCTTTTTAAAAATGATTTCTAACTTAACTGAAGTACAGTTAAGGAATATGGTCTGTATACTTCCAATTTTGTAACTTTGTTAAGATTTGCTTTGCAGCCAAGTAGATGATCCTTGTGTAAATGTTCCACGCAGACTGTGGCAGGATACAGTTTTCCCTCCCTCCCTCCCTCCCTCCCTCTCAAACCCACACACAGAGCAGGTCAATGCATCGCTCAAATCATCGTCACCCTATTTCATTACTTTTCTGTCTGATTCTATCAAACACTAAGAGAGCTGTACTGATGTCGCCTATGACAGTAGATTCGATAAATTCTTGCAGGTGTGTCGGTATTTGCTTTTTGTGTTATTAGCTGCGTATGCATGCGATTATTAAAGTTCTTATGTCTTCCTGTTGAGTGAAATCTTTTATAATTATGAGACAAACCTCTTTGACTCTAGTCATGCTTTTTGCCATGAAGTTCATTTTAACTCATATTAATACCTTTTCCCCAACATTCTTTGGTTAGTATTTACACATCATTTTTTCATCCTTTTACTTGCAATCTTCTTTTAGTCGTACATTAGATGTATTTCTAGTAAACTGCTTCTAGCCAGATTTTAAAAAAAATTATCTGACAATCTTTGCTTTTTAAGTTATTAGTTTGGTCCAGTTAAATCTGTTGTCATTACTGATATAATTTGGGTGTAGCTGTACTATCTTAATTTGTGCTATTTGCCCAACTTTTTATGTTTTTTTTCCTTCTTTCTTATATGCTTTTAGCCTTTGAAATTTCATTCTCTTTTTCCCTCAGTTAGTTTGAAACTTACAAATTTTATTTCTATTAGGGGTCACCCTCGAACTTTTAACATTTATATTTGAGTTAATAATATCTAAAGTTAAAGGGACCTTAGATCAATCTGGCTTTGTTAGCTTACCTGCTATTATTTGCCAACATTTTAACACAATGTTGTTTTTCTTAATTCTACAAATTAGACATAATCATAACCGAGTCTTTTAGAATTGATAATGTATGGGCCAATTATTGCATGACAGACCTTCCTTCAAGAAAAAAACAAACTCCTTGCTACAGAGTTTCCTTTACTATGTCCTTTAATTGAGGCCATTTTTCCCTGGAAAAAACTCTCTATTTTCTCTCTGTTGAAAGAGAGCATTGCTGGGTTTATGGCCGTAGTCTGACAGCACTTGGAAGACAACCACTGTCCCGGCTTCCATCGTTACCCCTGAGCAGTCTGCGGTGGGGCCCCCGCCGCGCCTGCGCAGCCAGCCTGCTATTCCCTGACTGCCTTCTGTTTGGTTCTTTCCCTGTATTTACTTCATTTGCCACTTGTTTTTATTTTTGCTTTTTATTCATCATGTAGGTGTGTATTTGTTATCACCACAAAGTAACTACTTGCTTTATTTCCTTTTTTCCTTTACTTTTTTTGTGGTAAAATATACAGACATAGCATAAAAATTACCATTTTAATAACCATTTTTAACTGTGCAATTTGGTAGCATTAAGTACATTCGCAATGCTGTGTGACCATCACCTCTATCTATTTCCAGAACTTTTTCATCATCGCGGATGAAAGCTCTGTACCGGTAAACATCCATGCTCCTACCCACCCCCAGCCCTGGTGGCCACTGCTCCGCTCTCTGTCCCTGTGACTCCGCCTGTTCCAGGGACCTCTCATAAGTGGAAGCGTGCAGTGTCTGTCCTTTCGTGTCATCCACATGGCAGCAGGAGTCACAGTTTCCTTCTTTTTAAGGCTGAATCATTTTCTGTTATGTGTATACACTACATTTTGTTTATCCCTCCTCTGTTGGCGGCCGCGGGCTGTTTCCCTCGCTTGGCTGCCGTGAACGGTGCTGCCATGAGTGTGGGTGCCCAGATATCTCCCGAGTCTCTGCTTTCAGTTCTTCTGCGTCTCTGCCCAGCAGTGGAAACGGTGCAGCGTACGGCGATTCTGTGTTTACCTTTCTGAGGAGCTGCCACCCGCGTCCCACAGTGGCTGCGCCATCTCACACTCCCATCCCGTGTGTGAGGTCTCCAGTTCCTCCATATCTTTGCCGACACTTATTTTCCTTTTTATTTTTTTCCCATAAAAGCCATCTCCCCGCCCCACCAAAAAGCCATCCTATGGGTGTGCAGTGGTATCTCACTGTGGCTTTGATTTGCGTTTCCCCGATGACTGATCATCTTGAGCATCTTTTCATGTGCTGATAGCCACTGTGTATCTTTGGAGAAATATCTGTTTAAGTCCTTTGTCAATTGTTAAGTTGGATTATTTGCTTTTTTGTTGTTGAGTTATAGGAGTTCCTTCTATAGCCTGGATTTTAATCCCTGATCAGGTATGTGATTTGCAACTACCATTTTCTCTGTTCTGTGGGGCTTTCACTAACAGTGTCCTATGATGCACAAAAGGTTTTAATTTTAATGAAGTTCAATTTATCTATGTTTTTCTTTTGTCGCTTTTGCTTTGGTGGCGTAGTGAAGAAATCACTGCCAAAGGCAATGCCACAAAGCTCTCCCCATGTTCTCAGGGCTTTATGGTTCTAGCTCTTACGTTTTCCATTTGGTCTTACATTCCCCAAACATATTTAATGGTTTTAAGGAACCAATCTGAACATACAGCTATAAAAGTGTCCGACACCTTCACCCACTGTGCGCTTTGTCTCCCTGTGACATGTTGGAGCCTTCATTGGCTCCCGCGTTCTTTTGACATGACATTGTGGTCTCTAGTAACATCTTCGCTTTCTGATATGATGAGATATTCCTGCTTCATTATCTGCATTTCTGCCTCAGACCTGGAATCTGCCGTTTTTCCAAAAATCTCTGGTTCCTTTTACTGTAAAATGTATTTAGAAACTAGTCTGGGCATAGGGGGGTGCTTGCAGGGGTGGGGTTGGTTTCTGTTGCCAGGCCTTTGGTGGGCAGAGTGATGAAATACATTTCAAGAATATATTGGCCGGGCGCGGTGGCTCACGCCTGTAATCCCAGCACTCTGGGAGGCCGAGGCGGGCAGATTGTTTGAGCTCAGGAGTTCGAGACCAGCCTGAGCAAGAGCGAGACCCCGTCTCTACTAAAAATTGAAAGAAATTATCTGAACAACTAAAAATATATAGAAAAAAAAATTAGCCGGGCATGGTGGCACATGCCTGTAGTCCCAGCCACCCAGGAAGCTAAGGCAGGAGGATGCTTGAGCCCAGGAGTTTGAGGCTTCAGTGAGCCGGGATGACGCCACTGCACTCCCAACTGGGTGACAGAATAAGACCCTGTCTCAGTCAAAACCTATCTATTTAGGTTGGTGCAAAGATAATTGTGATTTTTGACCGTGAATTTTAAATCATTATAACTAGGCTCGAACACATCTTTATTAATCAAAATTGGAACCATTACAATCAACACATTTTTGCCAATGAGAAATAAGTTCATTTATTCCTGTAGCGTAAAAATCTGTGCTTTGGGATTTGACAAACTCTCTTGGAAAGCATTTGTTGCATCCTGCTTGTTGTGGATTTTCCCTGCAAAAAGTTGTCGAGATGCTTGAAGAAGTGGCAGTCGGTTGGTGAGAGGTCAGGTGAATGCGGCGGATGAGGCAAAACTTCGTAGCCCAATTCGTTCAACTTTTGAAGCGTTGGTTGGCGACGTGTGGTCAGGCGTTGTCGTGGAGAAGAGCTGGGCCCTTTCTGGTGACCAGTACCGGCTGCAGGTGCTGCAGTTTTCGGTGCATCTCGTCGATTTGCTGAGCAGACTTCTCAGATGTGATGGTTTTGCCGGGATTCGAAAAGCTGTCGTGGACCAGACCTGCAGCAGAGCACTGAACAGTGACCACGACCTTTTTCTGGTGCAAGTTTGGCTTTGGGAAGTGCTTTGGAGCTTCCTCTTGGTCCAACCACGAGCTGATCGTCGCTGGTAGTTGTAGACA
>CAUYSK010033342.1:0-38999 GCA_963575035.1 Avahi laniger
TCTAATAATTTAAAATAAAAAAAAAAGAGAAATAAGGTAAAGTCCGTTTTAGCCACAGCATTTGACAAGAGTCTGGAATCTATTTGGTAAGTTGATGATTATTACGTAAAAAGCATTTTGCTTATTTTTCTACTGTTCTACGAAAAGGTATTTTGGAGCCATTTAGATATCTGGAGAGCTTCCAAAGAGCTCTTACAATTTTAGCATTTCTATTATTCTATTCTATTTTATTCTAAGACTACATTAAAAATATTATTCTAGGGCTTGAATGTGGCATATTTTTATAAAATTGTTTATGTGAACACTTACTTGAGTTTGATGGACTACTGGCAATTTCTGTCAGCTTACATGTAGGATGACCCTTACTTCAGTTCATACTGATTCTATTTCTTCATCATGCTTCAGTGACCAGTTCATTGTTACTCTCCTAAGTTTCTGGTTTCTGTAAGCAGTAGTCAAGATATCTATCTATCTATCTATCTATCTATCTATCTATCTATCTATCTATCATTTATCTATAATTTCAGTGTCATTAAGTTACAGTCATGTATCTAAATTAAATAGTGATTGAATTCATTGTTTTGAAGGCAAATTTACTTTTTCAAGAAAAGCAAAAACTGTAACTACAATTTATCTCAGATTTGCTAAATGATTTTATTTCTTGTTTTTGAAATATTGGTTCACTCCTATAAGAAAATTAATGCTCAGTTTTTCTTGTCTGTTTTAAAATTCATTTTTATTTTATTATTTCCTTTTACTTTTAAATATCAACTTTGCATTCCATCCTCAGCTCATTCTTTCCTGTTTTCCAGAGGGAGGAAAATCTTTTAAAAAGAATAAAATAACTTACTTACTTTATATGGCTTTTTAAAAGTATTTCTTCTCTGATAAAAAGGATTCATATTGCTTATATATTTTTGGAGAAAATAATTTCATGACTAAAGTACAGATGATATAGCAGCTAATAACCAAAATTAAACATTTTATTCCCAAAGCATTTTTAGACTATTTCTTCATGGTTTTTCTAACTTTCTGACATTTTGCCTTCAATTAGTATAGCAGTAGTTTAGATGTAGTAGAAAGTTCTGTGTACCATTATCATTTGTTAAAACTCACATAAGAAGGAATTCACGTTCATGAGTCAAAAAAAATTCAGGAAGAAAAAGTAAAAACCAAGATTTACTTAAAAAATATCATAACACCATAAACTCTACAAAGAAGACATCTTACATTAGAGAAGATTAAATTTATACTTGAAATGTTTATATTTATCTTTAATTTTCATTGGTGAGAATTCAGACAACAGGTTTCCTGGTCTATGATGTATATAATACATGTGTGTGTATATATGTGTGTATATATATGTAAATGCACAAACACACACATACACACACAAATAGTCATCCTATATCACTAGAACTGACTCTTTCCAAATTGTCTTATCTAATTCAGGGTATTACAATTTTAAATCTCTACAAATAGAAAGATAGAGGGGAATATAAGAAATGAGGTGGGTAGTGAAGCACCTGGCTAAGAGTGTAGGATGCAAATGAAAGATGAAAGGATCAATATATATCTCACCATATTAATTAATCCACGCCAAAACCGCAAAACATTTTGTGGTGTTGTTTACACAACTTTTTGAGCCTCTTCTTTACACTGATATTATGTATTCAACAACCAGAGGAATTAACCAGAAATTAACTTTGTATTGAAGAATAAAATCCTTAATAAATTTCCCTTTCCAAAAACAATAATTGTTCTTTTATTTTTGATGTATATATTAATACATTGCTTTAAAACACAAATGAGATAGATGCAAATAGAAAAATTTGGTGTGAAAAGAATCAATCTTCTGTGCTACCAATTGTGACCCCCCGTCACTTCTTCAAAATTAATTATTTTAAATCCCTCTATTTTAAGTTGGTATGTTGGTTATTTCCATAACTATAATTCATATGTTAATAAATCTATTTTGCTTTGTCAGTGAAGATAACATATATATTGATACATCATTAAAAAATGACAATTTAATTTGCTTATACAACTCCCATTCAGCCTCCTTTCTTTATTCCATTCTTGTAATTGTATTGCTATTTCAGTATGTTCATTTTCTAACTTCTATTCTATGTCTTCACATAATCATATCATGACTCCATCACGGAACTTGAAGGTATGATATCTCATATTCATTTTCCACCATTCCCTTCCTTTCTACATCTCAGTCACTGTTGATGTTGCTTTTATCTTTTCATTTTCAGAGCTTAAAATACTTGTATTGAATTTTATAATCTTGATAAAATCTTAGTTGAATGATTATGTAAGGTTAAATCCAAAGATCTTTTTTTATTACTATGTTCAATGTACACTGTGAGACACAGCTCTGATCTTCCTTTTTAGCTGTTTGTAGAACAGCCAGAAAATCGACCTCAGCTATCAGATTTCCTTTGAAATGCTTCAAGAGAGGAAAACTGAATTCCTAGGGGATCCTTAGAGCACTGAATGAATGAAATGCTGTGGTAAAGGCTTTATCACCTCATCCCAATTTGAGACAACTCGACAGAACAGAATTCAAAGCTCCTCATCTACTGCTTATGAAACTCAGCCTGCTGTGACAATTGGTACCAGAAGTGATTGGAGAAAGCAAGTGCTCAGATGGGATTTTAGAATTGTCACAGCACCTCTTTGGCATGAGGACCATATAACTAGTAGTAGCTAGGGCACAAAACTCCTGTCACAAAAGACAATTGTTAAAATTTTCACTGATGATAAACTGAGAAGGCACACTTAGAGGAATGAAATGCACTTGGTTGTGTAAATGTATCAAAATTTTGAGAGTTATGAGGAAGGAGGAAATATAACTATAAGGATAGTAGAATCATATGGCTGTGGCTAGGAACACTTAATATCAGGGAAAGAACAACAAAATGATGAGCGTGAACAGTAAATTATTCATTTAAAGTCAACTGTGAAAACCAGAGGGCCTCATTTGTCTCATACAAAGGAGTTCTCATCTTGGGCAGCTAGCAAGCAGAAAAAAGACAGGATCAGCACTAGGAATTTATTGTGAGAGTAGCCAAACTCCAAAGAAGCTTCAAAGTCCAAACAAAACAAATTTGTTATGCCAAAATTAAGACAATAACCAGGAAAAATAGGATTCAGAATCATGTCATGGAAATGTCTAAGTTGATGCCCCCAAATTCCCAAACTCTAAATTTCTCTGAAATATTTGTCCATTAATGTGCTATTAATTACAGCACTTCATCAACCAATCCCTCCTCCCCCCCCCACACACATACACTTACCTTGTTTAATGGCAAAGAACAGAAGTCTCTTCTGAAATACAATAGGTTCTCACTTACAATCTGCCTCCACTTTCCTTCCTTCACGGACATTAGGCCATTACCTATAATTAAGTCACAACAGAATCTGGCAGAAACTTGCCGAGCCTGATGAGAGAAAAGAGACTGTAACATTATGGAATTGCTAGACCTAGTCAACATGTACTGTCAGGGCCCTGGAAAGTACACATATTACTGACTTCTGAGGGTGCCAGAATAAGAGAGCTAAAACATAATTTTGGATAAAATACGATTTATCAATATAGAAGAACTCTTTCAGTATACAGAATTTAACACACTGGCAAAGATACTGAGAAATGGTATGAACATGCTTCTAGAGAGGCTCCTATAAGTGAAAAAAAACAAAAATACACAAAAAACATTGCTCACCTTAAGAGAGGCAAAATGCCAGAATTATAGAAATAAATGATGGGA
Organism: Avahi laniger; assembly: GCA_963575035.1. NCBI lineage: Eukaryota > Metazoa > Chordata > Mammalia > Primates > Indriidae > Avahi > Avahi laniger. The sequence continues at coordinate 3,777 of CAUYSK010033342.1, forward strand.
AAAATGCTCAAAGAAGTGAGAATATTAGATTGGATTTAATAAGTAAGACCGGAAAATACCCATGTGACTACATTCCCATTAATAGCCTGGAAGATACACCATTTACCAAAACAATAAGAAATGTGCTGATGAGAGGGCACTAGCATCACTAAATATGCAGAGTTGGCTCCTCTGAAGGCTGGGGCTGATGGTATAAGACAGTATTACAAAACTGGGCTTACTAATGGCTCTAGGGGTGTTAGCAGCCACCACAATAAATGCCAGGTTGAAATACAATTCTCAAATGCCATGTGGACACAGCCTTTGATTTCAAGACTTTTGAATCGCAATTTGGAGAAACAATCAAATGAGTCCTTTTACATTCACTTCAGAAAAGTGGATTGTATTATTTGCAATGACAACAACAACAAAAACAAACAAACGATCATTCTCCAGGGCTATATTAACTTTTTCTCCTTCTCTTATAACATAGTCCAGAGAGATCTGGACCACTTAGATATTTTGTAGAATTTCACACTGATCCACCCTATTGATGACATCATGACCAGTAGAGCAAGAAAATGTTAACTTATTGGAGGCCTTGGTAAGGTATATGAACTCCAGATGGCAGAAGATAAACTGTAGAAAATGAAAGAAAGATCACATTAGTAAAATTGTGTGTGTGTGTGTATGTGTGTGCACCAATGGTCTTAGACCTAGTGGCCATTCTCTCTATAATAAAAAAAAATATATATAATGCATTTCTTGCAGATCCCAACAACAATAATGAATAATAATGCCTGGTATTCCTCTTCAGCATATTTTATTCTTAGAAATATTGCTCTGACTCATGAACATTATGACATAAAACACTCCTAGCTTTGAATGCGGTCCAGAGCAAGAAAGGGTTGTGCAACATGGTCAGGTTGTGATTTGAATAGCCCTACTGCTTGGGACACACAATGGAATAGACCCGATGCCATAGAATATTAGAGGTATAATACTATACTGTAGTAGAGGTGGGAAATACACCAATTAGAGTTTATGGTCGGCCCCAATGGAAGAATTATATCCCTAAACCCTATATTTAGCAAACAACTTAAATAAATACATACATTTTAGGAAAATAGCTCTTGGCTTCTGATTGGGTCCCTGTAGAGATGAAACAACTGACAAATTGACCATGTGTACAGAATTGATAGTCACGAGTTGGATTCTATCAAATCCCACAAGTCATACACAGGACCAGAAACAACCTATCTTAAGATGGAAATAGTATTAATACAATGAGGATTCAGTACAAGCAGGGACAGAAGGCACAAGCAAGCCATATGATCAGATCGTAGAGGCCTCATGTCATCTACCACTCTTGCACAGCACAGCTCAGGTATATGGTAAGAGATGAATCCCTAGTTGGTTGTCTGATTCTTTGGTGTAATAAGAAACTGGTTAATGACTGTGGTAGAGCCCTACTCAATGAAGACCTTAAAAAATTAATGAGATAAAAACTTCCTAATGCTGTGATCATCAGCCTGTATACCCAGTCATACACTTTGTATGGAAAGAGAAGTAGAACATGGTTAATATATACACCAATGAGCAATTGTAGATGGCTTGGCTGTCAGACCAGAAGCATGCAAAGAGAAAGAAGATAGACTAATGACCAAAAAATGTATAAAAAAATGCTCAAAATCTCTAATCATCATGGAAATGCAAATCAAAACCACAATGAGATATCATTTAACTCCAGTGAGAATGGCTTTTATCAAAAAGTCCCAAAACAACAAATGTTGGTGCGTATGCAGAGAGATAGGAACACTCAAACACTGCTGGTGGTAGGACTGCAAACTAGTACAACCTCTATGGAAAGTAATATGGAGATACCTCAAAATAACTAAAAGTAGAACTACCATTTGATCTAATAATCCCACTAGTGGGTATTTACTCAAAGGGAAAAAAAAAAAGACATTCTATAAAAAAGGCATCTACACTAGAATGTTTATAGCAGCACAATTCACCATTGCAAAAATGTGGAAATAACCCAAGGCCCATCAATACATGAGTGGATTAATAAAATGTGCAGTATGTATACCATGGAGTACTACTCAGTCATAAAAAAGGTCAACTAATACCTCTTGTATTATCCTGGATGGAACTGGAGACAATTCTTCTAAGTGAGGTATCACAAGAATGAAAAAACAAATGCCACATATTCACCATTAAATTGGAACTAATAGATCAACACTTATGTGCAGATATGGAAATAACGTTCACTGGAAATCAAGTAGGTAGGAGGTAGGAGGGTATGGGTAAATTCACATCTAACGGGTATAATGCACACTATCTAGGGGATAGGAACATTTTGACTCAAATGGTACAAAAGCAATTTATGTAACCAAAATGTTTATACCTCCATAATATTCTGAAATAAATTTAAAAAAAAAGACAAAGAAAAAGATTGGAAGACTGGTATGGTAGGCAGAAGAATAGTCTCTCAAAGATGCCCACATCTTAGTCTTTGGAAACTATAAATATGTTAGGTTATGTAGCTAACAGGAAGTTTTAAATATGATTAAAATTAAGCATTTTGAGATGGGGAGATTATCCTGTACTATCCAAGTAGGCGCAATCTGCTCACATGAATCCTTGTAAGTGGAGAAACTTTCCTAGCTATGGTCAGAGAACAACAACAACAAAAAAAATGATGTCATGAGAAAAACTTGGGCCAGTATTGTTGTCTTAAAAAATGGAGTAGAGGTCAGGAGCCAAGGATAGTGGGTAGCCTTTAGAAGCTGTTCAAAATGGATAGGCTTCCATGTCACCTGGTATATAGGCTGGAACATTATTCCTAGATGTAAAATATGTTGCCTCCAGAAACTGAAAAGACCTCTTATACACTCTGCTTCCCTCTTGGTAGTAAGGAATGGAAAATGCAACAATCTGTCTCTTATTTTGAAGGTGTTATTCTGATCACTGGATCCTTGAAACTTTTACTGAAGTGGCAAGTCCTTGAATATTTAGTAGTGTTTATCTTACACCTTCTAGATAGCATTTGTCCTTATGAGGCCTCCAGCATACTAGCCACTTCTTGTTCATACTAGCCAATTAGATCGATGCCATTGATGTAATGAAAGGATATAATAAACTACAGGTTGTCTAAACAAAAATTCAGTCCATAACAACTACTTTGCTATCTGTAAAATAGAAACTTCAAACCCTAAGTATGAGTCTTTTGCAAATCAGTATCAGTTGCTTGAACAACAGTATCAACCCATTTATAGTGTCAAATGTATTTTTAAGTATTTTACCTATTTTCTAATTTCTCAGAATAGCCTACTATATTATGGTAGATAAATTGATGTATTTATCAGTATTTTCATGAAATTTTTAATTGCAGTTTTGAAGTAGTTTCACTACGTTCTATAGGTATAAATTACCTTAAGTGTTGATCTATCCTTGGGAATAAAATGTTTATATGTGTTACTTGAGGTTCTATCAAATAATAAAGTGCAGAAGCATATTCTTTATTCTTCTGTTTTATTTTTCCATTTATTGTAGAATATGTTGAATGTAATTGTTATAAAACATACCAGTGATGGAAGTCAATTTAAATGAACACTGAACCTAGACTGCATCTTATATTTTTTTTCTGGAAAATATATGATAGTCATGATAAATACTCAGAACTCTACAAAAAAATATATGTTTGGGTTTTAGTCTAGCACTTTGGTATTTGTTTTGTACTTGTTCCATTTGGCTATTTAGTTTATCTTTGCCTCTTTCTTTGTCTTTTCTGAGTTAAATTATTTCAGTATTCCTATTTCATTCTTTTGCCTCTTAAGCTATACCTCTTCCCACAATTATAATTATTTTTATTTTGCTCTATGGATTAAAATAGGCACCCTTAACTTATTATAATCTACTTACAGTTAGTATTTGTGCCATTGCTATTATATATTTCATGTTTAGAGATATTATAAGCTAAAATAGTGTTATAATTGTGCCTTAAATAATCTGTTGTTTACCGTTTTAGATGTTCTGCACTCTTTTCTGTAGAGACAAGATTCATTTAACGTCCCTTCCTTTAATTGAAAAATTTCCTTTAGAATTTCCTTTAGTGTACTAAGCTAGTGATGAATTATCTGATTTATGGCTTGCATTTTATTGGGTGCTATGAATGAATGTTTGTGTCTCCCAAATTTCAGTGTATTTAAAATGTTACGTTTTTTCTGGCTGCTGCTTCCGATCTCTGAGGAAAAATAAGGCCTAAATCATATCAGTATTCTTGTCTAGCTATATTCAACATTTTTTAGAATTTGTATCTTTGATTCTCTATAGTTCAATTAGAATTTGTCTAGGGTTAGTTTGCTCTGTAAATATCCTGCTTGAATTGTGCTGAGCTTTAGGATTTCTACATTTATGTTATTTATCACATTTTAAAGATTTAAGGACATTTTTTCTTCAATTTTTTTTTTTTTGCTTCTTTTTTTATCTCCTTTATCTTCTTTCCTTTTTGGATTCCTAGTTCATTTATATTAGACCACTTGATATCTCATAGGGTACTATAACTCTTATATTTTTTCTTTTTCTTTAATTAAATAATTTCTTTTTTATTTCAGAATAATATTACGGGGGTATAAACACTTTGGTTACATATATTGCCTTTGTAGCACCTGAGTCGGAGCTACAAGCATGCCCATCCCCTATACAGTGCTCACTGCACCCATTAGGTGTGAATTTACCCATCCCCTTTTTCCCCCGAACCTGCCCAACACCCCACAAATGTTACTTCCATTTGTGCACATAAGTGTTGATCTATTTTCATAGTCACTGAAACTTTCTTCTGCTGCCTTGACTGTGTTTTGTAGACGTTCCAGTACATTGAATTTATTTCAGATATTAGAATTTTCAACTTTGAAATTTTTATGTAGTTTTCTGTTTTAGTTTTATATTTAGTTTTATATTTGGTTTTCATAGTCGAGATTAACTGTATTTACTTATTATGACAGTCTTTTCCTTTATATTCTTACCTACATTTATCTTCGTTTCTTTAATGTTCCTGACTGTTAAGTCTCACATTTCCAGTTCTTATTCTATTGCTTGTTTTTATTTCTTCCCAAGAATATGGCTCATATTTTCCTGTTTCTTCATATGCATAGTAATTTTGGATTATACAGTGAAAAATGTAGATAATACATTCAGAGGTTTTCAGTTATGTTTTTATTTTTTTGAAGTGTGTTGCTGTGTTTATTTTTTTTTAAGCAAGCATTTAAATTATTGGTTGATACCTCTGAAATCAGGAAGGCTCAGTTTTATTTTTTGATATAGTTCATCTAGAGAAAGTTTGAAGTGTTTACCAAGCACTTCAATTTTACTGGATTCAAAATTCCAAACTCTCTCTTTCCTGCAGTGAACAAAAATTGAAATCTTGTCCAATTCTCTCAGACATCCAATTGTGTGTTTTTATTGTTTTTGTTTTTGTTTTGAGCTCCCTGAAGTCTTCCAATGTATGTGCTGTTCAGGAGTCAGCCAAGGATATGAGGAGAGTTTTTATGCAGATATTTCACCTATTCTGGAGGCCCCAAATTCAGCCTTTTGGGTGAATAGGCTTTCTGCTTAAATTCTGTCCACCTCACTCCAAACAGACTGGTGCGTATTCTTAGCAGAAAGCAGAGAAACATACAAGGATTGATTTCTTCCAATACATTTTTTTGCTTTCAAGTGCAGAATTTTTTCAGTTTCTGCCTGTTTTTGTTCACTCTCCAGAGATTTCAAAGAGCCGGGTTTTTAAAAACATTTTCAAGCTTTATTTTATAATTGTTATTTGCAGAAGGTTAGTCCAATAAGAGCTATTTTATCATTTCTAAAGGTGGAACACCTCCCCTAATATTTTTGCAAAAAAAATTTAATTAATGCTCAAGAACACATTTATAGAATGTTTCATATTCTAGGTATGAAGATAAACGACTATTTTGGTTCTTGAATAAGGTAGACAAAAGACACCAGCTCTCACAGACCTTATATGTAATGGGGGAGATAAATCAGTAAATAGCAAATTAAAAATATAATAAATGTTATAATGAGTAAGAAATTATTTGGAATGAGTTAGGACATAATTGCAAGTATTGTAAGTCAGGAAAATATGCTTTGAGAAAATTAATTTTAAACTGAATGTGAGCTGTGACAAGTTAGAGTATGGGTGGCGGAAATGGAAAATGTGTTTGCAAGAGCAGGGGACAAAATGTGGGCAATTTTTATACATCAGATAAAATAATGTGTTCAAAGAAAAGTTGAATAAAGCACAATATTGTTGGAGTGAAGAGATTGAGGGTGATAATGAAATGAAACAGATGTCAAGACAGAAACAAAAGAAAAAAAGAGAGGAATTTTTTTTTCTTTAGAGGTAAATAATTGCTACAAGTTATCTCACTTATTACCCCATTAATCATCCATTGCTTATGAAAATACCATAAAATCGAACAAAATGTTTGACCAAGAATAACTTTAAGATATCTGTCAGATGACAATTAGAAGATACAGCTTTTTTGAGTTTATATTATATATAAAATATTCTTCTAAGTGTCATATATATTAAATTATTCAATCTATAACCTTATAAGGATGCACCGTCATTATTACCAATTTGCAATTAAAGAAACTGAGGGATTGGTATGTTAAATAATCAAGTTCATTGACATAATTGAAAGGGTAAAATGAGAAATAAAATTTCAGAATAAAAATGTTTTAAAATATATAAATATATATTTATATGTAAATACATACAAATATATAAATACATATATAAAATATTTATTTCAGCATAAAAATATTTTAAAATGATAAAATCAATAAAAATGGAGAATAATCACTAGAAAAATCAAAGTAAATTTGATATTTTTTTTTACTGGATATGTTCCAAAGTAGATTTAATACAAGGAATTGGTTTCACAGGTTTTCAAAGTCTAAAATATTTAGTACAGGTAATAAAAACCCTAGTAGTCTGGCTTAAATGTGTGAGCTCATAACTATTTCACTAAAGCTATTTTTTATTTCTTTGGTTTACCAAATTATTAAAGGAAAAAATTAAAATTATATTAAACTAAAATGCTATTTTCAAATGTTTATTTTTTACTTGATAATACCTTTGCTTTTTGGTTTTCTTCATTTTTCTGGAAACTCTCCAAAAATCAAAATACTAGCTCTGTATTTTCTAAAGTTATTGTTTTCCTGATTTCAAATTGAATAATCCTAAACTACTTCTTCAAACCTTTGAGGAACTTAAAGTTAATATCTAATTACCTTGCAATATCACCTGCTGATCATGCATGAATCCTGCAATGGATGACACCAAGAAGTGTTGATTAAGAACATTGCCAAAGGTTTTGGCTTATGCTTTTTTATGTGTTGTCTTGATTTTACATCTTGATTCTTCCAAGTAGAAATACAACACTTAGTTAAAATCCACAAATAATTAAAAGAACATAGCTATGATCTCATAAGAAAGACAATTATTTTTAGGTAAATATGTGCACCTGTATTACTATTTATTTCATGAGATGAAACATTCTTCCTGGACAATCACTGCATCTCACATAACTGAGCAATATTTTTTCATTGCTGCTAATGGGCATCTCAAACTGCATTGCCATTTTTGTATGCACTGTTTTGCCTATCCACATATACTGTTTCTTCATATTCCCCCATTGTGACTTGCCCTAATTTCCTGTCTCAAGATCATTCTTGTTTGTCTTTAGGGTTTCCTAAGTTCTGGACTAAGTCAATTTGATGCCTTGATTTCCTTTTACACTTTCTACATAATTACCTTATTTTCCCATGTGCCTGTGAAAGTGGTTGTTTAAGACAATGAAGTTTACTTGAATTTCTCCTTCTCTTACTCTTTATTCCTCTTGCCTTGTTATTGTTAAAAGAAAATTTGTCTAATTTTATTTTATCTCATTTCTCCCTTAGATATCTGGAGGCAATTTATTATTTTTCCTTCCTTCTAAATTTATTTTTTATAAATTTTTTTATTTTATTTTATTACAAATTTATTTATTATTTTTATTTCCATTCTAAGACTTAGAAAGACATGTACCAATTGTTTATTTCTTTCTGCCCCAAATCACTATTTTAAAATTTATTTTGTGCTTGAGATGAGAATAGGAGAACTACATTTTCCCAGTGCAATTACCACCTGCTTCTTATTAGGTTCTGCCAGTCGGAGGCACTAGGGGGAGACTGGAACAAAGAAGGAGAGAAACAGGACTTGCTTATTTTTCCAGCTGTGGTTAATATTCTGTAGCAGCTGAGGACAGATAAGACTCTAGTCTCAGTTCATAGGCACTCCCAGAATCCCCACGCCATGGTTGTTCAGGGGCCAGCAAAGTAGTATCTCGTAGCATCTGGGAATATACGGGGGCCTCTCATCTAAGCAACTGCTTTCTGATAGCATCACCTGTTTCATTTTTCACCAGTCATAGGGTTTGTGGCTACATTCATGGTTACTTATGTAGGTTACTCCTTTCTCCACTTAAAAAAAAAATCCAGCCTTTCAAAACCTGCATAACCAATAGATTCCCTGCATTAAACCTACTTTGGCTGAAATGTGTTTGGTAGTAGAAATATCAAATTCACTTTCATATTTCTGGTTCTTACATTCCATTTTTAACGATTTTATTACTTTAAAATATTTTTATTCTGAAATTGTTTATTTCTTACTTTAACCTTTCAGTTATGTCAATGAATATTCATTAATTATTTTTCTACCTGGAGTTAGAATTCTGGAATAGCATAGACATAGCATGAACAATGTAATAGTTACAAAAATAGCACCATTTTTCAAGAGAAAACTATATGCTAAGAAATATAACCCCTTTTTAGAAATATTATTCCATTTAAACTTTATAACAATCTTGTGCAATTATTATTTATCTGTGTTAAGAGAAAGGGATTGTCAGTCAGAACGGAAAACTAAGAATTGGTAGAAACAACTTTTAAGCACTGGCATGTTTACTCCAAAAACTATGCTTTTAACCACTAGGAAGAAATGCCTGTATAGACTTCCACCAATAAATATTAAGCCTCAAATGTGATTCAAATATATTCTAATGATTTTATTTCAGAGTGTTGCCTTTTAAATAGCATTTTGAAATGCTAATATTTTCTAATTTAAACTTGGAATTTCTAACATCAATTTTCTAAGACATATTTCTACTTCAGATTAAAATGGTCAAATAATATCCAATATTAGATTGTTATCACTGTTCAAAAATTGTGGTTAAAAATTAAAAAAAATAAAATGAACTCCTTATCCTCAAATTTCCAAACCACTTTTGTAGAATATTGCTTAACTTAGAAGATATTTTTAAATGTTTAAATATTTATCAACATAAGAAACATTTGTATTATAATATAACTAGGGAAGACATTCCATTACAATATAACCAGGGAAGACATTCCAATTAATTGTAGGGTTAAACTGATTGAGAACAGTTTAAATGTAACAGCAAGCATTATATTTTATTTACAAGCATTATTGGTTTATCTAAGAATAAAAGTTTTAGAAATATTTAAGTATTAGCTTCGTCAAAATACTGAAAGATAATTTTAATACAAAATTCACATGTATGTCTAAAAACTTACCAACAATAATTGAAGTGAAAAATCCTTATTAGTAAACTATGAATGAATGATACTCCTTAAAGTAATTCCATTATTTCACTTTTCTGTGATTCTAAGCATTGTTGATTTTCTCCCCACCTACTTAAGTATGCAAGAGGACTTTGCATATTTTTTGGCCAAGCTCATCTGCTTTATGACAAAAGATATGAATTAATAAAGTTTGAAACCTCACATACTTGTAATTCTGTTAGTTTTAGCTAATTACAATTTGTTTTAGAAATTATACTTGAATTCCTATTATGTATCCTCAGTTGTTCTAGGCATTCTGCAAAGATGAATAAGACACAGTACTTGACTTTAAAGTTTTCAGTTATCATAAGAAATAATAAATAAATAATTTCATAATGAAACAAATGGGTCAGTGACATCTGCACTAGTATTAGCTCATGTCCTGTGGCCACAGCGTGGAAAAAATCATTCTGAGTGGGTGGAAAAAAAATTTTTTATTATGAAGGTAATATTTGTGTGCATCTTTAAGCCATTCATTAATGCTTTAAAGCATTCATTAATGCTTTAAATACTTTTTTAAAAATAAATATTTTACTTTATTTGAAATTTGTAATGCTTGAACAATTTTTTTTTATGTCAATTTGCCATACAAAAGAATCCAGGCTGGCCTGGTTTCAGAGCCATAAGTATAAAATCATTGCTTAAGTAATTGTAATTTCTCCTATTTGTAATTAAGAAAAAGTGATTTGCTTTTATTAACTGGTTCTGAAAAACTAAATGTATATTATAATGGAATTGGAGAAAGTTAAAAGGTAGTGTTATGATCTTCTGGAAATAAGAAATGTAATTAGTTTAGAAGTGTTTTTAAGTGTATTAAAGAAATTCTTTGGTATGACCAAACACAGCAGAGAAGCAGCCTTGCTAGAATAAAGATGACAACTTTTGATATATTAAAATAGGCCAATAATTTGCCCTTAATTTGGATGTTTATAAAATGACAGGATATATAAACTGCTTCTACATTATGCCACTTTGGATCAAAAACTTAAATGGTAAAATTTTATATGATAGTCAAGAACAAGTTCATCAATGACTTTTTATTTTTTTTAAATATAAAACAAAATATTGATCTGAAGTGCCCAAATCGTTGATGCTGTCAATCCAAAGCGATATCGGTGAATCAGACACGTTATACCGAGCCGCCTTTCCAGTTTTCCCTTAGGCTCTTTGGAAATTTGCATGTATTCACTGGAGATGATAATATACTTTTCTAAAGGACAGTTTTAGTGTTTCATTGTTCCTTGATTCACTGCTAAAGTTAATGCCTTATTTGTGATCGAACAATATTGAAACCCTATGAAAATCTGGGTCAAAAAATAGAAGACAGAGAACATTTATTCCCAATATAAATACTCAACCCAAAATATAACATCTCTTTCCACAAAGTATTAATATTATTTTATTATTTCTCCTCTCTTTTTTTCTGCTGTAGGTAGGGACATAAGCAAGGTGCAGTCATAACTTAACCATGTCCCCAGGTTAATGGGCAAATCAATAGATAAAACTCATGTTAAGAATGTTAGATGCAACAACTACCTTTGATTGAACTCTTACATTGAGATTCCACAACAAAAAATAAATGAATACAGTCATCCTTTGCTTAGTGATAGAACAGGTTCAGAGAAATGTGTCATTAGGAGATTTTGTCATTGTGCAAACGTCAGAGAGTATACTTACCAAAACCTAGCTGGTATAGCCTAGTGCACACTTAGGCCCTGTGTCATAGTATATTGCTCCTAGGCTACAAACCTGTAGAGCATGCCATTGTATTGAATACTACAGGCACTTGTAACATGGTGGAAAGTATTTGTGTATCTAAACATAGCTAAACATAGAGAAAGTGATAAAATTTGCTAAAATGTTATGGCAGCTACTGTGTCACTAGGCAATAGTAATTTTTCAACTCCATTATAATTTTACGGTACCACCATTGCATATGCGGTCCATCATTGATCAAAAAGTCATTATATGATACATGACTATATTAGTGTAAGTCCCCAAACTAGCTTTTATTTGACCAAATTAAACAGGTGTAAAACAGTACATTGTTTAGATTATAATTTCTGATACACAAGTAGTTAGCAACAATGAATTGGCCAGAAGTTTTAAAGGTGATGTTATTGACTACTTTTGTCATCAATGTCTACTTTTCTTCCACAATTTGCTGCATAAAAATATAATATTTGTCTCTCAGACTCAACTGTTAATTGTTAAAATATTTCTAACCTTTTGCTTCGACAAAGACGTTAACCTATCCTTCTTTTCTTTTGTCTCTTTCCTCTCCCAAAATATAAAGCTGAAGCTACTGATTTCTCTATCTGAAAATTAGGCTCTTTAACAGGAAACAAACAAAGAAAAAACCAAGAAACAAAACACGCGGGTAATAACTCCAAAGAGGCACTGGCAGAAATGTGGAGGAAAGCCACATGATCCAATCAGATGTTCTAAAACTCATTAAAAACAAAACTCCTCAGTCATGACAATGCATCCTGCCGCTGCCGGCAGTGACTGACTCTTTCATCTCACTGGTCTTCCTGCCTTTCTCCTCCGTGAAGGATATCTATCTCCTAGTCCACCAACATGTGCATATGTAGTATATCTTCTCTGCGTGGAAATCAGTGGTCAGAAAAGTAACATCGCACCCCGTCACTAGTTTCCCTTAAAGGATAAAGAAGTTCTCTGCTGGCACCATCATGAAGTACATATGCTTTCTGGTCAATCTTCATCTTTAAGCATCTGCGATCTCTATTGACACCTGAATTGCTTCACAAGTTATACCTCCCCCTTTTTTCCAGGGCTACAGTTCTTAGCAGGACACTACTGTTGTAATTATCATTTCCCCAAGATTTAATTTGTCTGTACAGTGGTCCAGCAGAGTGTGGTTTGATGGATCCTGGGTACAGATTTCACAGATATTTGCTGCCTGACACCTGCTTACTACTGCATTGCTACCAATTCTCGGGTATTTCTTCTTCAAGTCCCCAGTTCCACTTTATGCTTGAGATTAGCAGAGTTCTTGAAGCCTGAGTGAAATACATACAGTGGTTCCATCCTCTTCCCTTAAAACCAGGTTGGTTTTCACAGTAGCTTTATCATACTAGGTTTATTTAGGTACTCACCAAGATCTTGCCTCCCTTGCACTTGTTATATATTACCTTTAGAGTGTCTCTAATTTATGAGAGAATATACAATTGTTATCACTACCAAGATTTTGTTGGCTTTTATAATTGCTTCATATTTGTGAAAACATTTTTTATTTATATTTTCTCTGGTACGTTTATGATCTCTATGCTTTTTTTTCATTTTGTGCCACTCTCCCTTCCTCATCTGAATAGCGCATATTCTGCACATTAGTTTCTACTCCATTCTCTGGCAGTACATTACTTCTCATCTCTGTTGAAGGGCTGAAGGAACGTTTTTTTGTAAAGGACAAGATAGTAAGTATTTTAGACTTTGCAAACCATATCATCTTGTCCCTATCACAACTATTCTACTTTGTCTATCAGTGCAAAGACAGCCACAGTTTTTAAATGGATGGATATGGTTGTGTTCCAATAAAACATTATTTACAAGCAGAAATGGCAAGTTATAGTTTCTTGACCTCTAATCTATATAATATACTTCTATTTGAAGGATAAGAATGAATACATTCTCAGAATATTTGATTATTTCGGTGAAAGCATTACTAGAAAACTAACCATTTTTCCCCAAACCACCAAAATCCTCTATTTACTAGAACTTTAAAATAAACAAAACAAAACAACAACAACAATATAGCTGTATGGCAAGGATCAAAGTAATCACAATTTAAGTTTACTGAATTCCATGAATGACCTACAGTTAACATACAAAGTGAAAAAAATATGTGTAACATTGACATTTTCAATTAGAAATTGCCTAAATCTGTCAAACATTTTCTCTGGTAACACCAATTCTCCATCCAAAGCATATTTCCCACTTGAAAAATTGATTTAACTATGAAAATAATATTTTATCCTTCCACACCCTAATCGCTACATTTCTGGCTTTGAATTTTTGTACGATTGTTGTACTGACATTTATGCAGCAACAAAGTGTTTCAAAGAAGAAAATTTAAAAAAAAAAGAAACAAAAAAAAGAAATTAAAAAAGAAAAATAAAACCCACTGAAAGCAATTACCCAAACCAAAGGAATATAAAGAATAAAGTTAATTAGCAGGATATCATGATTGAATTTATGCTGACAATCTATAGAAGCTATCTATCCTTGCCATACTTGCTATTTGATTTGGTGTATAGTCAAATACTATAAATGCTACCAAATTAATAAGATACAAAATAATCATTCATGGATAACAACTCTATTGATCGATATTTATAATAAATTAAATAAAAGTTCCTTCAAGGTAGAATATTTTTTCTAATTCTGTACTCCCAGTGCCTTATACACAATGGTACTCAGTAAATATTAACTGAAGTAATAAAGTAACAATTTTATGGATAAAATTATTAAATGTGCATCTCCATTGATATAATTTATGATTATGTAATATAATTAGACTGTTGCTAGCCTTCGCCACCCTATTGCATAAAGGAAAGTAATAATGCCATCCTACTCCCTCACATGACTCCCATGTCCAGTTTTAATGGACACGCTATTCTTTTGACTGTTATATAATGAAACCAATAGCATTGTCTGTAGTTAACTAATAAATTGCATACATACTGTATAAGAGTACAGTGACTTTCAGATTAATATTTTGAATCCAATTTATATCATTATATGTAAAGTAATATAATAATCTTTAAAACACAGAGATCCTTAATTGAGTAGAGATAATTTTTAATCCAGATACAGAAAGGAGAGCAGCAATGACAAGTCCTGGTAGCCATGAATAATGGTATGCCCGACAGTAATTTAAGGATGAGGAAAGTAATATAAATTAAAAAGAGATATAGGAGTATTTCCACTAAAAAATTTAATCTCCAGTAGTTTGATAGTTTTATCCAGTGTAATTAATATTATTATTAGCAAAACCTTGGAGAATTTTAAGTAAATGCCAATGTATAAATGCTAAAGGTCAGAAATCCCTAATTTAGATCTATTCTTAACTTATTTGTGCTTCAAGTTTTCAGATGTGCTCTTAAGAAAAGATCTTTTCTTAAGATACTCTATCCAAAAGCTAAGGCTTTTTAGAAGAAATTTAGCATTCTAACAAGACATTTGTCTTTGTTTAAGGTCATCCTTACAACTTTGAAGAGACAACATGCTGACAATTTGTGAAGCAAATGTCCTCTAACTACGCATGGAATAGGGCAAACTTACATTACCTGTCAAAGCTACACTGAGAAATGGCAGGAAAAGACAACTGTACAGAGAATGTATATATACACTTGTCATTTTTTCCTCTAAGCTGAATATGCCACTAGGAAGTTAGAAAGAATCAGATTACTTCTCTGAACAGAAAATTAACAATGAAAACTCCAACAAAGATGTATAGGTTACCATTTCAATTTATTTGAAAAAATACCTAAGGTATATCAATTTCAGCCATTAATCACAATCCAGTTGGAGCAAATATACACTGAAGCACATCTTAAGTTCAGTGTAAGGAAGGATATTGCAAATGCCTAAAACAGTACTTGAATTGCTGTAAATGATCAATAGATATATTTGATTGAGTTGAATAGTTGAATTTATTTAAAAATTGAATGGGCTGCCTTGAGTGTTAGTAAGGTTTTTTGTAACCAGAAGTATCTTCTTATTACTTGGAGGAAAATCCTGGATGACTATCATTAAAGGAAATCCTGGGTGACTATCATTAAGGTACGAAGTATAAAGAATTCCTTCACTGAGTTTGATTTTGAACTAGATTGCCAGCCCTATCTTTTCCTACTCTAAGAATTATAGTTTAAGTAAGAGCTCAATAATTATGACTACATATGAGAATTCAATCAGATGAGATATTATGCTTGAATATTTTTAAAGAACATACAGAGAGAATGTATTTATATGAATATATATAGCCATTTATTTATCATGATATTAATGTTTATAAAGTTAAGTATAATTTTTACGAGTCAATGGATAATAAAGAATAGAAAATTCAGTTCACATACAGATAATCAAGAACTGATTACATATGAATCAAAAATTGTTTGAATTAGGCAAATTCTTAGAAAGCATCCATTCTAATTGTATAATTTTCAGAGGAAGAAAATGATACACAGAAGGCATGTGCCACGTTCAAGTCTTCCAACTAAGTAAGAGAATCAGGACTCTATTGCTACTCTTTCCTTTGTCAATAGTATTTTCCTAATGTGTCCATGCATTTTATTACTTACTTTCAGTTCTGTGTTTTAAAATTTTGAATGAGTAGATTTTTATTGGAAACTATATTTTCATTTAAAATATTATATGGAATCATAAATATATTTTTATTTTGATGAAATTTGGGAAGAAGCAATGGCTAATGAATATGAAAGATTATTACTCAAAAGATTTAAAAATAAAAAACTAATATAATAATCAAGTAACGACCTTGAGCTACTTGAATTTAGCAGCTTAAGAAGCACACTTGCAGACTACAAAAATGACTGGATTCAGCAACTTTGCAGAAATTAAAAGCATCCAGTGATTACATAACAACAGAAGGAATTTTAACATCCATTAAAATCGTTAATGTGAAACAAAGTTCTAATAGTTCAATGGCTATTTCAGCTAAGGCACAATAGATCACAATTCCCCAGAACCAAAATATGAAATGGGAGAAGAAATGTTAGCACCATGTTACGTTCATTAAATATCAGCTTGTGAAGGTTGCCAGACCAAACACAAATGGAATATCTAATATCTACTGCCTATTTGAACCACACAAAAACTTACTGAAGTTTATTACAGTGGAAAGTGACATTTCAAGGTTGTAACAGCTTGAAAGTGACTTAACCATTTGGTTCCATCTGTGGCTTATCTGGATTCCACACTGTCCTTGGTTCGAATATATTACAGATGTCCTGATGATGTCTTACTTAACCCTCCCCAGTCAGGAAAAATTTTATCTCAAACTTTTAAATTTATTTGCAGAGGCATCTCTCTCGGTCCCCCCTTCTCTCTCTCTCCTCTTTCTCTGGTTTATTGACATAAAAGAATTATTGACATAACACGCATAGAACTGAAGATAAATCATGAGAGGCAGTGATATAAGTGGTTGCCAAGTTGGCATCAAAATGACAAAGTAAAGCTATGTTAACAAATACAAAAGAATTAAAACTAGATTGAGATTTACACATGAAAACTAAAGGGCAAGGAACCAATGTTTGAAAGAATTGAATGAAAAGTTATTCTGGATGAATAATTCTGTTACATTTATGTAAGTTTTACAGCACCAATTCATTGCCTCTAGATCAGAGAACATAGATTTACTAAAGTTTCCAGTAACACAGAGCCTCCCAACAGGTATGTGACTGCCAGTGCATCATTAATGGGTCAAGGCCGTTGTTAACAGGGTTAAGGCTGAGGAACACCTGCTGCATGCCACTCCAAATCCTCTTGATAGTGGCTACTGTGTTAAGAACTTCCATGAATATTTTAACCAAATTTGCAGAGGTGCAACCTGATCTCAGGCTTCACTGTGTGCTTCTCACTTTCTGTAACAGCCCTTCTCTGAAAGGCCCTGAGCAGCACAGAAGCCCACCGAGCACTCGCACTCGTGACATGTGTAATTTAGAAGTGGGTACTGCTAGCCCACAGAGACACCCTTGGTCAATGGAGAATGGAAGCCAATAAACAAACACTACCATCTTTTGTACACCAGGTGGACGGTTTGTGACTGAGTCCTAATAGCTCACAGTGATGGCCAACATGGTAAAATGCATCCTTCTTTCCCTTTTAATTTACTTGTTACTCATTCCTACTCCCTGATGTCACTTTCCAAATAAATTATATCTACCTGCAACTCTTTTTCTCAGCATATACTTTGGAGAACCCTAGTCTAAGACAGCCAGTATTATACGCCCCCACAACCCTCAGAGTGGTTGAGTAGGTCTTCAGTTAGCAGGAGCCTACTTGCCAATCGCCTACTGATGAAAGCAGACCCAAGTGCTTACCCCAGTGTGTTGTGCAGGTAATATAATTTTTAAAGTATACCATGACATGAAAAGATTCAAAGTTTCAGATAAACTATAAACATATGATGGTTTGCTATTATTTATAAAACTCATCATTTACAAAGAACTAACCAAAAGCAATTTATACAATTTCCTTTCTGAAAACAAAATACTGTTCGTTATTACTCTATCCAATTTAGTTACTAATTTAGAGGGTGATATGGATAACAGAGTAAGACAAAGGGAAATTTAATGTCTAAGGAGCATAATGACAAGGTATGAACATGAATAAAGTGACAAATCACAACATAATCATGAAACATTTTGCAGTTTAGCTGAAATGTGATTTGGTGTGTCCTAATCATTACCATATGGAAAAACTAGTCTGTGATTTTTGCATTGTATTTTAAATACTAAAATGAAAACACTCGTCATTATTGCAGGAAAAGAACTAAACCATGCGGCATAACCACATTATATCCTGCTACCCTGCCTTCACTTTTTATATGAATTCTTAATGGATTGAAAAGGTGACTCTCAGATTCTCCAGAACATTCCTTCAAGTGATGTCTTCTTGTAGTATACATGGTGTCCTATGAAATTTGTTCTCCAGTTTTTGAGGTATAGGACAATAATACTCTATGAAGAGATAATACTTTTCACATAACAAATAGGTATATACATAGGAAGTTACCCCCGTCTATAAATGCATTTTAACTAAATATAATTAAAAATAGATATTTCTGGTTTAAAAAGGAACATATGTAAGGACCATGGTAGTTGTTTTTATTTTACTTATATATTTTTATGAATGATTTTATAAATATTCACTTTGTACTTCCCTTACTGTTTTCCCTTGCCTCATTTTTAAGATACTAGAATATAATTCATTTGATGCAACTTATGTTGTCATTAAAATATATATATAATTTTTCATTATAGTCACAACCTGATTTCATATGACTATTATTTTAAAACTCCAAACTTCCCACCACTCATTTCTGTTATCTCTATGATGAATATATGTAAACGTGTATTCGTTTACAATTATAGGTGAAAATATATATGTTGAATACAAATATATATTTATTTTTAAATTATTTGTAGCTTAATCTTTGTATAATTTAAAGGAAACATTTAAAAAAAATTTTAAACGTGCTAATTTTTTTTTCCCATATCAGAATGGATTATCCTGCGAATCTCTGGAAGACCGCTACAGAGGAAAGTGCTTCTTTGACCTCCTGCCTGGATTCTGTCTCAGTGTGCCTAATTCTTGACTGACCTGGAATCGTATGATTATGGGATATAGAACCATATGGTACTGTATAAGCAGTTAACAAATCATTTTCACAAAGCAACAGACAGTAAATAATTTAGACTTTTCAATCCATACAGATCTTTGGTAACTACTCAACTTTGCTACTATAGTATGAAAGCAGCCACAGATAATATATAAGGGAATAAGTGTTCCTGTGTTCCAATGAAAATTCATTTAGAAACATGGAAATTTGAATTTCATGTAATTTTTTTTGTGTCACAAAATATTATTCTTTGTTGATTTTTTTCAACCACTTAAAAATGTAAAAGCCATTCTTAGCTTTTGAGCCATGCAGAAATTGGGCAGACTGGATTTGGCCCATGGGCCATAGGTTGCTGACCCCTGTACAAATGATAAATATAGATACAGATGTACACACGCTAATATATATTTTATATATATGAAGAGAGAGCTAAAAGTCTAAGAATAATACTGTATTTTTCTCAGTTGCATTTCTAGTGAATTCCTATAGCTTACTAAACTACTTAACATAATAAATACATAGTGATATATTGAATAAAAGAATGAAGTAACAAATGGAAAAAAACAATTGCTAAACTAGGAAAAAAATAGGTAAAACTGTCAACAATAAGAAATTATTAGTAAAAAATTAAACTACTGAAGATAGTTATAACTCTTGCAGAGTTTTTAAATGAAATACCCCATACTACCTCAACTTGTCTATTTTAATATATCATCTTTGAGGTGGCTTTTAGATATCAAAATGTTGCTGCGTTTTACATTATTTCTAAGTGAGCATTTGGAGATAAGAACATTTTTAAATTTAGCATCTTTTAATTTACAACTAATATAAGTCAAAACACTCTCTTCTTTTTACATTTTTTTCCATTTCCTCCGTAATACATGTTTGTCTTCGTTTATGTTTTCATTTTGATCTATTTTATCATACTCTCTTATTATTCGCTTTGAACAAAGGTGACCCAAGCTGGTTGAATATTCTGCATCTTAGTACAAAGAAAAAAATATTAATTGAGTCTTTGTGTTTGATTGTTGTCTAATTTCATTATTTTGTTTCATACTGAATTTTTTTCTCAGAAACATTTCTTGCTTTATGTGCTACTTAAATGCAATCTCAAACATTCCCCTATATTTATCCCTATCAAGCTTTCCTCAGCCTCTATTTTTGCTTCATTTAATTTTTTAACTTTTTTATTTATTTTTTTCTCTTTTTACATTTTGCTTTTTGGTACCTGAGAGTATGCTAACCAGTAAGCAATATGAAATAATCCACACCATTCAGATGTGTGGTTAATTTCCTGTATTTTCTTTCTCCAATTAAATTCATTTCAAAGAGCCTCTGCCTAAAGTAGTGGAAAGTCTAATATTTCCTTCTTTGACACGTCATCCACCCCCCATTTCCAATTTCTAAAGTAATTTTTATCCATTTCCAAATAACCTTCACATTCCAAAAGATGTCCTCTCAGTTCCTCACACAAGCAGTGAGAGTTTTGTTTTTCAATCAACCTATGGCTGCTCTTATATTCATTTATCAAAATGTGTTCCTGTTGAGCACTGATCTTCCATATTCTCCCTGCTTCAGAGTCTGATGCAGGTCTGCCTTGCTTGACCTGAACCAAGCAGAGACTGGAGCTATTTTTCACATGAGACTGATTTCAATGCCAGCTCCAGTCTTCCCATGTCAAAGCTGACTCAGAATGCCCCTGAGTTCACAAGGAGGAATTTCTTAGGTCCCAGTTCTTTAAAATGCATGATCCTCTAAGATTCTTGGAATCACAGAAGTGTATATGTAGCTGTTGAAATTGCAAACATAAAATTGTTACTGTTTTTATATGCTTAATTATCTAACTAGGGATCAGGGAGCTTTCTTTTTCTTATCGTGAAACTCAAAGGGCACTTTCTCCTTGTCTTCTTTCTCCAAATGGTAAAGATCAACTGAATTTTTTATAGGGTCAAACATTATCAAAGATTCCAAAAAAAGAAAAAAGTAACTTTCTAGGACTTATTTACCATGAGCAGAAAAGAACAAAACAGGCACACAAAGTGTAACTGTATGCAGGTTGAGTGATGTTTCACTAAAATTGCCCACTATATTACTTGTTCATAAACGATGATTGCAATTCCTAAAACTAAAATTTCCTGTTAGATTTTAGACCATTTATATTTAAAAATTAAATGTGATAAATTCACAAAATATATATATATCAAGCAGACTTTTCAGAACTACAGGGAAGCATTTCTCATGGTAGAAATGCCTACATTGTAATGGTGAGAATTACTGTGAAAATAGTCTCTATTCAGTTTACCTTCTAACAATTGCAGAATTAAAACTCTCCATCAACATTCAATGAAGATGTAGAAAGTCTTATTCTAATTATATGACTTACTGCAAAGCACACTTGCTTAAGTATCATTGTCAAATAAGTTATTAAAATAAAGGCATATAGATTTTTAATCCAAAATTAGAGGCTTTAGGCATTTTTTTACTTGTTTATATTAGATTCCTATTTGGTGTATGATAAAAATTAATCCATTTTCATTTCAGAATTTTCATTTTTTTAAAAACTTTTTATTGAGATGTATGAAAAATAGAAACATGCACATATGTAAATATACAGCCCAATGTATTCTCCCAGAATGAAGACATCTGTGTAAAACCAGCACTCAAGTAGAAACATTACCTGTATCTTAGAAGAAATATCATACCCTCTTCCCCTTAGTAACTCCCCAAAACAGGAAGATATTCACTTTCGAGACTCTTAACCAATGGATTAGTTTTGGCTGTCTTATACTTTCTGTAAATAGAATCATGCAGTGCAATCTTTTATGTTTGACTTCTTTCACTCAATTTTACGTTTATGAAATCCATTCCTATTATCTCATGTAGTTGTATATTATTTGTGTTCATTGCTGCATAGTATTTCACTTTATCAATATACTATAATTTATTTGCCCACTCTCCTAATGATAGTACATGATTAGTTAACAGTTTGGAGTTATCAAAAATATTTTAATACTTAACCATTTAGTGAATCTATACAGGCATATCTTTTGGGCATAAACCTAGGAATAGATGGCTAAGTCATACAGTGTGCATGTGTCCATGCTAAGCAGATATCACCAAATACTTTTTCAAAGTGTTTATACCAATTTATATTTCCACCATCAGTGCAGGAGAGTTCTGGTGTTTTCACTTAGTATTTTTTCTTTTCGCATTACCCTGAAGTACTTGCAGTGGTATCAGCTTGTGGTTTTAATTTGTATTTCTCTGATGATTAATGAAACTGAGCAATTTTTAATATGTTTATTGGCTATTTGGATATATTTTTATGAAGCATCTGTTCAAATATATTATACCTTTTTTCTGTTGGATTATCTGTGTTTTATTAATTTATAATTCTTTATAGTTCATAAGGAGTTGTTTGAAGGATATATGATTGTTAATATTTTCTTCCACTTAGAAGAATGTTATTTTATTCTCTTGTGTCTTTTGTTAAATGTAAGTACATTAATTTTAATAAAGACTATTTTATCTTTTTTTCTATAATTCTAATAAAGTTTTGTGTCCTTTATAAAAGTGATCTGCTCTTCCAAGGTCACTAAGAGTTTCTCCCATATTTTCCACTAAAAGTTTTACTTTTTGTTTAAATTTTCAATCCATCCTAAAATGACTTCTGTGTATGATGTGAGGGTAGTGGATCAAGAGACTTTTATTAAAGATATGTTTTTCGCCTTACACTGCATTATTGCCTTTGTGATAAATCAGGAAACCACAGAAGTATTTGGTGTTTCTGGACTCTCTCTTCTGTTTCATTGGTGATTTTGTCTATCTGTAAGCTAATACAAAATTAGATCATCAAAATAATATATTTTGATATCATTTTCATATTAGAAAATATAGTAATTATAATTTAGTAATTATAATTAAGTAAAAGAATTCATAATTTAAAAATGTATATATGCAAATACACACACACATACATATATATCTTCATAAGTTTACACTAATAACTTAAATTCCAATTCAGCACTATGGTATTCATTCCAGGTTTCCTCCTTCCCATATTTGTAATTATTTCCTCTAACATTGAGAAATCTGTCTAGCAATATTCTCTCAATATTTACTTATTTCCCAATCCCCTTATATGTAACCAGTATCCGGACACCTACAGGTGCCACCCTACTCAGCTCCCTTCCTCGCATGGGTCCCAAACCTCACCAGGCCGTTCTTTTTACTTATTGGTTTAGTGGCTTTTGATAACATTATTAAAGAAAGAAGAAAGGAAGGAAGACAGGAGGGATCATATTTTTTTGAGCAAATTTTGGGAGACAAATCTAATTTTACTTTAAGATAAAAGCAATGTCAGGAGGAAAATTAAGAAAAGAGAAAGAGACTGATGCCATCTATTTCTATTTCATGAAGAGGGATTATGTCTTCCTCCTGGTCTTTATTCTGTGATATTACTGTTGCTTCTGTTGAGAGATGTCACAAGAATTATCACTGGTAACATTTTAATCTTGATTTTATCCTACTTTATTAAAGACTATCACATCTTTATCGGCCTCCAAATCACAATTTATTTGAAGACAGACCATGTTGATGTCTTTTATAAGATCTTAAAATAGGTGTTGAAAATTTGAAATCTGTGTATAGTTTATTATTATTTTCTTGTGTCCTGAAGCTGGAAATAATTACTAAGCCTCTAGCTTGCAAGGCCACATTGCACCTTTTTACAAATATCTTATTTTATTTGATTTCTACAAACATATTAGCCACTGTTATTAGAAATTAAGTTATTTATTTTTTTCTAGAAATTATATTAAGCATTTAGTAGGGTATTAATTAAGCAAGGTACCTGACATCAGAAAGTTTTTTTCTCTGCTGAAGTCTTGCATGGAATGTAATTATTGGTTAGGTTCATGTTAGCTATATAACCAATTGATTCCAAGTGTGCCATGGCTAAAACATAATTTTTTTCCTTCAAATTATTTTTCCAAGATGAGTTTTCCTAGACATCAGGAGAACCCTTCTTACCATAACCTCTTAGACTGACGGCTTTTCCAATCTTTAAAATGTGGCTCCCAAGTTCAGCCAGAAGGTGAATAGATGGAGGACATGTGGGAAGCTTTGTGGGGGTGGGGGTTGGAGGTCACTGATCTCATTTCTTCTGCTCTTATTTCATTGTTTAACACTCTGCCACACAGCCACGAGTGACATCAAGGAGAGCTAGGAAACATCATGTTGATGTGTGCCCAGGGAAAAGAAAACAAATTCTGGTGAATAACTGTCAATAGCTGCCAGAGCGATATATTAAATGTATAAAAAGCAGACCTGCTCTGATGGAAGCATGAAAGTGGGCCCAAGACCACCCAGTAGATATTCTGCCAACCTGTTTAAAAAATAAAAAATTACAACAAAAAGACATTTTCAAACTCTAGGTTTTCTTAGAATACTATTTGGAAATTATTGCATTAAAAATGTACACATTTACTCAGCAATACCATTCTGGAAACTCTATACTATAGAAATAAAAACATAATTCAAAAACGATTTCATTACAAATGTATCCATTGACTCAACAATCACATTTCTGGGATGCCATGCTGTGGAATAAAAGTGTATTTTTAAAACTATTGCATTAAACATGTACTCACTGTCTTAGAAATTCAGTTTCTTGAAATCTATACCAAAAATAAAAGAATATCATACTGGAAAACTCTGTTCTCAGTAATTTATTTTCTAGAATGTTTCCCGAAGTATTATTTGTAGTAGCAAAGGCAAAAAAATAAAACAATTAGAAAGAAAGTGAAAGTGCTTCAATATTGAATAGGAGAAGATCATGAAATATCATACAGCTTTTCCTTAGAACTAAATCTAATATGAGTATAGGAATTTCCACATTGTATTCTCGCCACAATATAGTGAAAAAAGTGAGATGTTTACTATTATATATAATGTAAGCTCATTTTCCTAAAATAATGGGAAAATAGCCAATATTTCTAAGTGCAAAAGGCATTTTTGTGAGACAGTTATAATATAAGCATGATGAGATGTGTCACTATGTGTAAACTTTTGACATCATTTGTCCTGATGAGAGTCAGGTGAGTACTAGAATTAGCAAACATAAAGACCACATGTTAATGTCGCCTAGTGTAAAGATAGCATTGATGACCTCATAGATGAAATTATCAATGGGAGCATGAGAGTATACACATAATACAATAAGTGAACAAATAGTCACTATAATTATGTTCTGCATATCAGAGTGATGCTACTGGAGGTGTGTTTTACTTTTATATAATCACTAATATGGAAATGCTCTTATAAAACCCCATTTATAGATTTTCTTTTCTTTTTGAATACTATAGATATGAACAACGCTGGGTGATAAAGAGTCAGCAATGAGATTCAAATTCAAATCCCCGTATTTCAACTTTCTTGCAAAATTCATGGGCTTTTCACTTATTTGGAGTAAGAAGAAGTTCTCGTGTTTCCCACAATAAATCTCCCTTTGGATCAAAAGTTTTAAAAACCTGATTTTATATATGTATAAATTAAACACACACACACACACACACACACACACACACACCCCTCTTCCATTACTTTATTGGTTCAAATAAAACAGATTACCTAAATATAGGTGGCTATGTCATGTGCCATATAATTACCTAAAATATGAGATATATTTCGAGAATATTTTAGACATGAGTTTTTAGTGATGGTTCACAGCAATAAGTATTGTACCAATACTCTATTTGCAGAAACTTTTCAAATAACCTAATGGACTCAAGGGCAGATTTTAATTTATCACTATTTGGCAATACACAGATAATGGTGTATTTAGTCTTGTAAAATCCTAAATAATTCAGATGAGTGTTCTGACTTTTAATGAGATTCTCTAATCATTTTTCCACTTGAATTTTTTAGTAAGTTTTCTTGGTATTTTGTGGTTTTTTAACTCAACTGTGCCTTGTATTGAAAAGAGATATATATAACAATCTATAACAATTCTATAATAGATTTTCATGCTTTGATAATTCAACTTATTTTCAGAGAAGTCAAATTTATCTATCATCCATCATCTATCTATCTAATCTTCAAACCTGGAAAATTTTCACTTGCAATTTAGTTGTCTCAACTGAGTGAGAGATATTGTGATGATTGCATTCCATAGTCCTCATAAGAAATCCCCTGGTTAAGATGTCATGAAAGAGTGATCTCAAGGTCTCAAGTTATTTAACATAGCATCTGAGGCTGATTTAAAGAGCCTGATAGGAGGGCTTTTTTACCTCCTGAAATAGACAGTTTTCAAAAGGAGACATACAAATGGCCAACAGCTATATAAAAAAACTACTCAATATCACTAATCATCAAATTAATTGCAGATTAAAATTAGAAGAAGACATCTCACACTAGTTAAAATGTTCATTATCAAAAATATAGAAAATAAATGCTGACAAGGATGCGGAGCATGGGGAATGTCCTTATACTATTGGAGGGAATATAAATTTGTACAGATACTAGGAAAAAGAGTATGGATGGTCTTCAAAAACCTAAAAATATAACAACCATATGATCCAGTTATCCCATTGCTGGGTATACATTGAAAAGAAAGTAAATCAGTATATTGAAGAGACATTTGCACTCCCATGTTTATTGCAACACTATTCACAATAGCCAATATATAGAATTAACCTAGATGTCCATCAGTGGATGAATGGACAAAGAAAATGTATATGTACACAGTGGGATATTATTCAGCTATAATAAAGAAGGAAATAACATTCACAGCAACATGGATGGAACCAGAAGTCATTAGATTAAGTGAAATAAGCCAGGCACAGAAACACAAATATCACATGTTCTCACTCATATGTGGGAGCTATAAAAATTGATTTCCTAGAGATAGTGATTACAATCATGGTTACCAGAGGCTAGGAAGGGTAGGAGAGAGGCAGGAAGGAAGAGGGCTTGCTTAATGGGCACAAAAGTACAGTTAGATAGAAAGAATAAGATCTAGTGATTGGTAGCAAAATATGGTGACAATAGTTAACAATAACTATTTGAAATAGTTGTATATTTCAAAATAGCGAGAAGAGAAGATTTTGAACATTCCCAACACAAAGAAATGATAAATATTTGAGGGGATGGATATTCCAATTACCTACATTCTATCATTCTACATTTTATGCATGTATCAAAATGTCCCAGGTTGGGGTTGGGAAAGATGGCAGACTAGAAGCAATCTGCACTTGTTGCTTTCAAGGAGAGGATGAAAGGTTGTGTGTAGAGGTTCACCTGCAGATGGATAATCTCAAAGCGAGTACAGTGAATCAATAGAGAAGTGACAGGGATACCCTATGTTGGGGAGAGAGACACAGGGTGTTCCACTTGGCAAGATCAGAAGGTACCTGGGGGAAACATCCATATGTGAGAAAGGGATAGGGGAGAGATCGCTAGGGTTCCACACTCCCCAAGCAGACATGGCAACCAAAGCTGCGAGAGGGCTCCCTATCCATAGTAGGCCTATGAACTGATCAGAAAGCTGCCTGGAGACTGTGCAACAGCATTGAACCTTGGAGTAGGCATGGTGGGGTCCCACCAGCTTCTGCTCTCAGGTGTAACAGGCACCACTCTGTGCTCTCAGCCCCAGAGCTCCTGTTCTCAGAGAGGTTGGCTCCACTGCTCACCTCCCCATCACCTCTGCCAGGCCAGGGAACCTGTGAGAAGGGTAGATGCTCTCACACGCACTGTGACTAGATGTGGTCCCCTCCTGAATGCCCCTTACTGGTTGCCTCCCATGGATTTAAGCAGAGAAGGCACCCATAGGCCCTCAGCATCTGGCATTACTACTACCGCCTGCGTAGTACCACAGCAGCTGCCACGGTCAGACCTGGGCAGAGGGAAAGCCCCAGCCACCGCAACTCCCTGGTGAGGAGGAGCACATCTCTGCAGCCCCATCAGTCACCAACACTGCAGCCTGACAACTCTGCTGCCAGCAACAATACCCCAATGAACCCTGGTACTATCCAAGGCCAACCAACCTTTCTAGGAACCTACCAAGATCCTGCAAAATATGCAGGCAACCACAAAATTCCCATGACCAACTCCACTATTGGCTGCAGTTCTGTGAAGCATCCAGGTATCTGCTAAGGTCCTGTGACTTGCCCAAGCACTTGCCAAGGTCACCACCCACTTTCATGGAGAAGGACTACTCAGTACTCAGCAAAGACTTCCAACAGTGGCCTGGGGACCACGAATCTGAAAGAATATCTCCCAGCACTGGCATGGATTGTGACAATCACAGGGGAATGTCAGAGAATAGCTACATTACAGGCTCTCAGTGCATCTGCTCCTCTTCCCGCTGGGGTCAAACCTCTAGAGCAGGGCACAAAAGTGCTATATAGTGACATCTCCTCCTTCTCACTAAGTAGAAGAGTTTCCATCAAAGGAGAACAGGCGTGCCACAAACCTATTAGCCTTGAGCTCTGAGAAGAGGTTTCAGATGAGAATAAATCAGCAAAGGATTCAGGCAATGTAATAAAACAAGCTAGTTCAACATCCCCAAAGGATCACAATAAATTCACAGCAACAGAACCTCAACCAAAAGGAAATTGTTAAAATATCAGAAATGGAATTAAAATATGGATGGCAAAGAAGATGAATGGGATTGAAGAGAAAATTGAAAAGCAACACAAAAAAACAAAACAAAACAAAAAACAATTCAGGACAGAAATGAAAAAAAAATGAAAAACTTGATAAGGAGATACACAACATAAGAATGGTTATAACTGAACTTAAAGAAATAGAACAGTCATTTAGGGAACACTAAGGGAATTTGTCACTACCAGCCTTGCCCTACAGGAAATGCTCAAATGTTCATTATACATGAAACAGAACAACAAATATCGAACAGTGTAAAAACACCCACAAGATAAAGATCACAGCTCTTATAAAACAATAGCAAAAGAAGGAAAATGAAACAAGAAGATATCATCCAACATGATGAACAGTACAGAATCCCACATACAACACTAATAATCAATGTGAACAGTCTGAATGCTCCACTTCAAAGATATAGACTAGGTGAATGAAAAACAACAACAACAAAAAAAAACTCCAACCTAAGTATTTGCTTTCTCTAAGAAACACATCTAAACCACAAGGACTCACATAGGCTCAAGATAAAGGGATGGAAAAGAAAATTCCACACAAACAGAGACAAAAGCGAACAAGTGTAGCCATTCTGATATCAGATAAAACAGACTTTAAATCAACAAAGATTAAAAAAATAGACAAAAATGGTCATTATATAATGATTAAGGAAGCAATTCAATGAGAACACATAACAATCCTAAACCCATATATGAACCTAATACGGGAACTCCCAGATTCATAAAGCAATTTCTACTAGATCTATGCAAAGAGATAAACAGTAGAATCTTTCTTGCTGAGGATGTCTACACCCAACTCACAGAACTGGACATATCATTGAAGCAGAAAATGAATAAAGAAACATGGGACTCTAGAACAAATAGATCCAACAGACATTTATAGAATAGTCTACCCCAAAACTACTGAATATACATTCTTCTCATCAGCACAGGGGACATTTTCCAAGATTGATCATGTCTTAGGCCACGTTACAAGTCTTAGTAAAGTAAAAAAAAGTTGAAATCATACCCTGGTTCTTCTCAGACCACAGTGAATTAAAGCTAGAAATGAATTCCAACGGAAACATAAATCTATGTAAAGTCATGGAAATTAAACAACTTGCTGCTGAACCTCCTTGGATCAATAATGACATTAAGATGGAAATCAAGAGATTCCTCAAATTGAATGACAAAAGGGACACAAGATTTCAAAATCTGTGGCATACAGGAAAAAATAGTCTTAAGGGGAAAGTTCAGAGCCTTAAATGTCTACGTGAAAAAGACAGAAAGATCACAAATTAACAACCTAATGTCATATCTCAAGGAACTAGAAAAGAAGAACAAAGCAAACTCAAAAGCCATAAGTAGAAAAGAAACAAAAATCACACAGAACAGCAACTAACCCCCCAAAAATACAAAATATCAATGAAATGAAAATTGAATTATTTGAAGAGATAACAAACGTCATAGACTGCTAGCCAGATTAACCAGAAATGGAAGAGAAGATACTTAACCTCAACCAGAAGTGAAAAAGGAGACATTAAAACTGATACTGAAGATATATAAAATATCATCCCTAAATATTACAAAACCTCACACAAACTAGAAAAGAAAGAGGAAATGGATGAATTCCTGGAAACACACAACCTCCCCAGTTGGAATCAGGAAGAGATAGAAATCCTAAATAGACCAATAAAGAGCAGCAGTAATGAAAACATCTTCCAACAATAAAAAGGCCTGGATCAGACAGATTTACAGCCAAATTCTACCAGACCTACAAAGAACTGATACTTATCCTACAGAAATTATTCCATAACATTGAGAAGTAAGGAATCCTCTTGAACTCATTTTATGAAGCCAATATCACCTTGATTCCAAAGCCAGAAAAGTACAAAAAAAAAAAAAAAGAAGAAAGAAAGAAAACTACAGAACAATGTCCTTTAAGAACATAGTTACAAAAATCTTCAGCAAAATACTAACAAACTGAATTCAGCAACATTCAGGGATGCAAGGATGGTTCAATATATGCAAATCGATAAACACAATTCACTACATAAGCAGAAGCAAAAATAAAGACCATATCATCATCTCAACAGATGCAGAAAAATCATTTGATAAAATCTAGTATTATAAAAACCTTCAACAGACTAGGCATAGAAGGAACATATCATAAGAGCCATATATGACAAACCTACAGCCATCATCATACTGAATAGGGAAAAGTTTAAAGCATTCCCCCTAAGAACTGAACAAAATAATGGTGTCCACTGTCACCATTTTTACTTAAAATAGTACTGGAAATACTATCCAGAGCCATCACATAAAAGAAAGAAATAAAGGACATCCACATCAGGAAAGAGGAGGTCAATTTATCACCGTTTATTGACAATATGACTATGTCTAGAAAACCCTAAAGACTCCACCAAAAGACTCCTAAAATTGATGAAAAATTTTGGCATAGTCTTTGGTTACACAACCCATGTACACAAATCTGTAGCATTTTTATATACTAATAACAATCTAGCTGAGAGTCAAGTCAAGAGCGCAATACCATTTATAATAGCTACAAAGAAAATGAAATACTTATGAATATACTTCAACAAAGAGGTTAAAGATCTCTACATGGAGATCTTCAAAAGACTGATGAAAGAAAGCACAGAGGAAACAAATAAATGAATAAATAGCTCTTGCTCATGGATTGGCAGACTCAACATTAAAATGTCCATAACTTTCCAAAGTGACTTAAGATATAATGCAATCCCCATCAAAATGTCAACATCATATTTCACAGATATAAAATGAATAATCCTAAGCAAAGAAGAGCCCGAATAGCCAAAGCAATCTTAACCAAAAAGAACAAATCTGGAGACATCATATTATCTGGCTTCAAAGTATACTACAAGGCTATAGTAACTAAAACAGCATGGCAGTGGTATAACAGTGAAGACAAAGACTGAAGAAACAAAATAGAGAACCCAGAAATAAAACCATATAGCAACAACCAATCTATCTTTGACAAAGCAGACAAAGACATACGCTGAGAAAAGGAAGCTCTCTTCGATGAATGGTGCTGGGAAAATTGAGTAGCTGGGTGTAGAAGAATGAAACACTTACTTTATGTCTTGCCATATACAAAAATTAATTCAAGATGGATAAAAGACTTAAATGTAAGGCATGAAACCATAAAATTATAGAGGGAAATGTAGGAAAAACTCTTTTAGACATCTACCTAGGCAGAGAATTTATGACTAAGACCCTAAACACAAATACAGCAACAAGAAAAATAAATAAATTGGATTTAATTAAATTAAAAACTTCTGCACAGCAAAGGAAATAGTCAACAGAGTGAATAGACAACCTACAGAATGAGAGAAAATACTCACAAATTTTACTTCTGACAAATATCCAGAATCTACAAAATACTCAAAGAAATGAGGAAAAAATAAAAATGAACCACACCATCAAAAAGTGGGCAAAAGACACAAGCAGAGGTTCAAAAGAAGATAGACAATGTCAAACAAACACAAGAAAATGTTCAACAGTACTAATCATTGGGGACATGCAAATTTAAATTACAATTTGATACTACCTTACCCCCATCACAATGGCCATTACTAAAGTAAAACAAAACAAAACAAAACAAAACAAAAAAATAGATGGTGGTGTGGATGCAGAGAGATAAGACATTCAAACACCGCTGATAGGACTGCAAATTACTACATCCTCTATGGAAAACAGAATGGAGAATCCTCAAAGAAATAAATGCAGATCTATCATTTGGTATAGCAATCCCACTGCTGGGTGTCTACCCAAAGGAAAAGAAGTCATTTTGTCAAAAAAACACCTGCATTAAAATGTTTATCACAGTCCAATTTACAATTGCAAAGATGTGGAATCAACCTAAGTGCCCATCAATTCATGAGTGGATAAAGAAAATGTGTATACACACACACATACACACACACACACACACACACACACACACACACATAGACAGACAGACACCATGGAGTACTACTCAGTCATAGATAGGAATGAAATAATGTCATTCACAGCTACTTACTTGGATGGAACTGGAGACCATTATCCTAAGTGAAATATCTCGAGATTGGAAAACCAAACACAGTATGTTCTTATTAATAAGTGGGAACTAAACAATGGGTGCACATGGGCACAAGGAGATATAAATGACATAGAAAACCAAGAAGTGGGAAGATTGGAAGAGCGAATGAGAAATATAAACTTATTTTCTGGGTACAATGAACACTATTTTGGTGACGAGCACACCAAAAGCCCTACTTAAGCATTATACAAGGAATCCATATAACAGAAACATTTGTACCCCCTTAATATTTTGAAATAAAAAAGTCACATGTACTCCTTAAATATGTATACCTATGATACATCCATAAAAATTAAAAATAAAAAAGTATTATTGATGTCTTATTTCTCCTGTAGATCTAAATCTCCCAAGGATAGAGGGATAAAAAATGTCCCCATGAAAAAACTGGAAATCATGCGGGAGTAGAGTCATTCCAAGGTCGATATTTAAACATTCTTCTTTTCTTTTCAGTGCAGTTGTAGTCCTACTTGGAGAAAAGGCTTAAAATGTAAATATTCAGAACGATGTAAAATCTAGATGAAGGAGAAGTCATAGAAAACAAATTTTGGAAGTTTTCTATATTTTGATGGAATGTCAACATAAACAAAATCATATTAATAAAGCTAAGACTGATTTACTCCAGGTGGAGAGTTCTAGTGACAGTGGGACTATACATTTGTTTTGGTGCTGAAACTTTCAACAGGTAGAACATTAATCTAGAATCACACACTGATATTGGAGATGACAACAACACACCATAAACACGATGTAAAAGCAATGATCGGTAATTCCAAATATTGTGGAAAAGACCTTCCTAGAATCCTATAGCAATGTCACAAAAGAGGCGATAATGGAACCAACACAACATGGGTTACAGCAAAGGAAGTAACCAACCAGTAGTCCCCAACTTTTTTGGCATCAGGGACTGGTTTCATGGAAGAAAATTTTTCTGCGTACTGGAGATGGGGAAGAGGGTGGAGCTCTGTGGCCCAGACCAGTACCAGTCTGTGGCTCAGGGGTTGGGGACCTCAGCCGATTAAACAAATCTGGGAGCACAACTCTGGTCATGATTTCTTTACTTGAGAAAAGAATGATATGCACATTGCCTACAGTATTGCAAGAATTAAATGACTTAATTCATGATATTTATTTATATGATATAACTCTTTCAAGAAAGTTGAAGGCAAAGGAAGACAGTACGTGTGATATCCTGTTGTGGCTACTTTTTCACTCCTGAGCTCCGTAGTGAAGGAACACAGACTGTTTAGAGAAAATGGGAGAGACCAAAATCTAAAGGAGAAAACGGCCTCCTCAGCTAAGTTCCTCCCCGTATTTATTTCCAAGGACAAGTGCAAAGGTTCAGGGCTATTTGTTAATTTATTTAACAACTTCCATACAGGTCAACTGTTTTCAGCTGACATTTGCATTCAGCAAACAAGAAGCCTGGGGCAGGAATTTTCGCCTGACCCTTCATTCACCTTGATCACGTTCTTTCCATCCATCCATTGTTTCTTCTAGGCCTAGCCCCTACGATATCCTACAGAAAAAGATTTGCATAGAGAGTAACATTACTTGCCTGCTCATCCTGTAGACTCTTGGTCAAGATCAGTGATTCCTTTCTTTACCTGTAATGTTGGAACTTCTTTATTACTGCTCTCCAGAATGGAATCACCAAATGCGAGGGAAATATACCCAAGGGAAAGGAGGTAAATCTTAGTATAACATAGACTAATAAAACTTAGTAAGATTCAAACTTTCATAACTGTACCTATGCAATAAAATAAAGATTTACCATTGTTAAATGAAAGAGAAGTTGGGCTTTTCTCTACAGTTCCTTTTATCCAGGTGCTAGAGGACATCATAACTAATTATATCTCATCTTCTATTTATATCAAGCAAATACAGTAAAAACATTGGAGATCTTTTATATAGCAAAACAAAGTACGAGGGGGAAAAGATGAAAAATTATAATGTATATATATAAAAATGAAAATTTATATTTTATTCATAACTATTTTAAAACAAATTAAGGATACAAGAATCTTAGATAAAAATCAACTAAAAACAGATTTGAAATTTCACTTTAGTACTGACTTTAAAAGGCCTGCAATGAGAACTCCTTGTAAACTGAATTGATTTTTAATATGCCCTTTTGTATTATTGTAGACATAATCCCATAAAACTGAAGACAAAAGAAATTAGTTATCACTTATCTCCAGTAAGACTGGCCTTTATCAAAAAGTTCCAAAACAATAGATGTTGGTGTGGATGCGGAGAGATAGGAACACTCATGCACTGTTGGTGGGATTGCAAACTAGTGCAACCTCTGTGGAAAGCAATATGGAGATATCTTAAAGAGATACAAGTAGAAGTACCATTTGATCCAGCAATCCCATTACTGGGCATCTACCCAA